>LR749653.1:1265553-1336637 GCA_902729485.2 Mus minutoides
ATTCCAGTCCTGACTTCCTTTGATGAACAGCAGTATGGAAATGTAAGCCGAATAAACCCTTTCCTCCCCAACTTGCTTCTTGGTCATGATGTTTGTGCAGGAATAGAAACCCTGACTAAGACAGCCCCCCTCCTGGTCCTTCATTCACAACTCCTCTGTGTGGCACCTCAGGAATGACTGGATGCCCAGGAGCTTGGGAACACCAATTTTGGCTTCAGAGATCATTGGCACCGTTTTCCTACCTGCTGGATGATGTCCTGGTGCTTTGATGCTTCCCTAAAGCCCAGCATCCAAAGACAGCAGTGCAGGGTAAACACAGTCTACAAGTGCCCTGTGTTTTGCTCCATTTGCCATGGTCAGCGTCCCAGCGGTGGGACAGAACTTGGACCCACAACTGGCACTACAATAGGAGGCATACTCAGATGATGCATACTCCAGATGGTTGCCCACTCAGACCCACATGGGAACTCTCTCTTTCTCTCTTTCTCCTCTTTCCTCTCTCTCCTCTTTCCTCTCTCTCCCCCCTCTCTCTCCCTGACTCTCTGTCTCTCTGACTCTCCTCTCTCCCTCACCTTTCTTTCCCCTTCCAGCTTCCTGAGCCAGTAGCCTCCATTCTTAGCCTTCTGTCCCTCCTACAGGCCCCCCAGTCCTATTAGACCTTGTGCAAACTGGGAAGCTTCCTGTGTTCACTCTCTCAGACTTCCCCACTCACACTAGTGTTGCTGCAGGTCTATAGAGCACATCTACAGTGCTGCCCCACTCCCTCCTGCACTGCCAATATAGTTCCACTAAATCCCTGACCTTCTCTTTTTGATCTACTCTACAGTGTACACCTTCTAGCAATACCAGCCAAGAAAAAACAAACAAACAAACAAACAAACAAAACAACCAACCAAACAAACAAAAAACAAGCAGGCAGAAAAAGGGACCTAGCTGCCAGAGCAGTCTGCCACAGTAATGACATGGCAGAGTAGGTCCCTTCCCCGCCCCCATTCCAGCTAGCTGAAGAGAGATAGCCAAGAAAGGACAATAGATAATCTCTTGCTGCTGAGAATTCCCCAAAACACACCTGAAACCTGAAACCATCAACCCCCAATTTTTCATGCTTTTTTACTTAAATGGTTGTTTTTATTTTCTCCATAGCATTCATGTCCTCTAACCTAAAATTATCCTTAAAATTTTCAATTGGTTTAAAACTTCCTTTAGGCTCCAAAAATGATATTTAATCTACTCCCATAGGTCAAGCCAACTATGCTGATAACCATTATTTAATCCTTAATTATCAATCAGTTTCCTTTTAAGGACAAATTGTTACTGCCTATATCCCAGATACATAATTAACATGGTAGTTTTTTGAAGCCATCCAAAGCAGATAAATTCTCAGCTCTTCCTTCTGCTTTTCTTAATACAACGTAGGTAAGTCCTGATTTAAGGGATGCCTTCCAGAACTAAAGTCCTCAAACAACCTTGGTTTTTGTTTGTTTGTTTTGTGTTTTTTGTTTTTTGTTTTTCCCCAGGACAACAACAGACTATGATGTTCCAAGCAAACTGTTACAGGCTTAGTATATACTATACCCCGTGCAGACATCCCCCTGCTGGGGTTCTGATACTCTGTTATGATTAATTACTCTACAGGTTTATCTCTACAAAATGGGGAAGGGGAGACAGTGATGCTGCCATAGGTCAGTCAGAAACCCGGACAGACCTACCCACGATCTTATTGAACCCTCTTAGGACAATGAAGTTGCCCTTGTCCAGACACATCATCTGACTGAAGACTTCCAAGACAAACAGAAGCTGAGACCCACCGATCACAGCTGAGACCCACAGATGACAGACTTGGGATCTTCCAGTGACAGATGAACTCTTTTGCCTGATGTCTATGTAAAACCAATGTTAATACTCTCATAAGCTCTGCATGAACTCATTCTCAATTTCAATCCACTGATTGGTTCAATCATCACTTGTCTTCCTAGACCCTATCCATCATTAACCCTCTGACTTATGTTGTGTTACCCCTCTGGCTTATGCTCTGTCTTATTTTGATATTTATACCCCCCTGACCCAGAATTTTCACTCTCCAATGACATCTCTCCTTTATCAAAAGAAAAGGAGGAGCTGTGGGACAGAGGACCATGCCAGGAAACTTGGTAGTTTGAGTGGGTTCAGGGTCCCCGAAAGCCAGGAACCCATCTTAGATGGTAGGCAGCACAAAACAGAGTTCTCAATGATAATGAGACATCTGGAGACCCCGAGGGTTTAGCCAATAGGCTTCCCTTCCTGGACATTCCTCCATGCAAAAGGTATTTAATCTTGGCTCCACCCTGAGAGCTTGGTATGCATTCATTTTTTTAGATGAGCAGTCAATAAATGGTATGAATAAGCATGGACCACCTGTTTCAACAAGAACTATGGTGGGAAGCATGGAGAAAGCCTTTGGCTACTGAGTCGCTGCCTATGTTTTCTGCATAAGGCTTCTTTGCATACCCAGACAACCATTGCTATGCTAAGGACAGTAAAAAATGGGCTAAGCAGGAGTTTTCATTTCCTTAGTCCTGGCCTCTTTGGGGACCCATGGTGCTTCGTTCCTGATTAATCTGTGAGGGTCCTCAGCAGCAACTGGATGTCTAGGAGCTTGGGAACTCCAGCTTTCTCATCCCCCATCTTAGTCTGTGTTTTCCCATACCGATGAGCAGTGTCTCAATCCTTCTCTAAAGCCCAGCAGCCAACTGCAGTGGCACTGGGTAAACACAGTCAATCACACCCCCCCTCATGTTTCCCCTCCCCAGTATCCGTGCCAAGAACCCCATCAGCAGGGCAGAATACAAACCTCACAACTCTTAAATTTCATCCGTTTTCTATAAAACGTTATACCGAGGAGAGTTCAGGTCTGCTTCATGAAGCTATTCTGTGGGCTGATGGTGAGTAAGCCCAAACTGGAGTTTGCAATAAAGAGACCCTAATGTGATTGCTTTGGAGTTGGCTCCTGGTTGATCTTTTGGGCTCTTGAACAATGTACAACACTTTAGTCTTCCAAGGTGGAGGAAAGAAAACATCTCAGAAATCCTCCATGCCTTCTGGACCAGGTTTGACTGACTGCTGGGACTTTTCAGGCTCTCCAGAATGCCAACAGCCATGTTAGGATTATTTAGTCCCTAATATCTAAGACAGTGCAATAAATCCAGTTTGGAATATGCATTTGTTCTATCAGTTGTTCCTCTAGTGAACATGATTCATATAAGAAAAAAAATAAACATCTTATTGATAGTACCTTAATATATTCACAACATTTATACAAAGAAAATGAGACTTTATCCAGGATATCCAGGATACCGACATCTTGAGAAATTCCAGGACATATGTCGTGAAAACATAGATGGACCATACTCTCTAACGTATCTTTTCTGTTTTAAGTTATTAACCCTCCATTCTTATTTACTGTTACAAGTCTGAAATATTTTCAGACATAAATGAATCTTCCTGGGGACCAAACGCTGAGATAAAGAGTACTTTAATTATGCTCCTTCTGCTACTAGGTGGAATGAATTCCACACATCAGCAAGTTTGTTATACATTCTCATCAGTTTGCTTTTATGGGTTACATTACAAGAGACCCAGCCCCTTGCTGTTATCATGCAGTTTTCACGAAAGGCAACCCCAATTTTAATTACATCTTTGTGATGGAATAATTCTGTTCTAAAATATCTTTCTACAATTTTAACTTAGAAAACAAAATTTTATTTGCACATTCCATAACTTCCTAAAAAGTATCAAAATGACAAATCTAAACTATTAAATTTTCAAGAAAACATGTCTTAGGTTAGACATCTGATAACTTTACAAGTGTGTTTGTACACAACTGGAAACACTGTAGTCATGATGCCATCAGCTAGGTAGATACTGAGTTAGACCTGGTTTACATGTATATTGTTGTCAGTGTCTGTATATTAGACACTGACATTATAAGATCTTATTATAATCTTTAACTTGCTAAAATTAATTTAAATGATACAATCCAAGAGAATATTCTTGAGTGTCCTTTTCTAGAGGCTAAATGTCCAAGGGTAAATGTTTTGGGAGAAACCCACTGTATATATGAGCTTCAAAGTGAGAGCTATGGCCATACTTTTGTTGATATTTGGGCCTTGGCTAGTACTTGGTGCCACCTGGATGAGATTAGCTCGATGTAAACTAATGTTAGTATAATCTTTGGTGTAACTTTCTCCTTAAACCTCTTATTGCCAAACTCTCCCCCCTACATCCTTTGGAAAAAATAACTGTTAGCCTTCTGCCAAATTAAGCAACTTTCAAGGAGTCGGCAGTACTTCTTTAAGCCCCGCATATATTGGCTAACAGATTGCTGTTAATATTATGATCCAAAGGAAAAATAACTTTTCCTGCATAGTTGAAATTGATATCAGGAAAATAAAATATCTTAAATCTAAAACAGTAGCACCAGGAGGTAGAACGCCAATCTCGCGCTGTGGTGGACCAGTAAGAAACTCTGGAACTTATTAAAATATATTATATACTGGTGAACTTTACCTTTTGCTTTAAACCTCTATTGTGAACACGAGGTAGTAAGGATCTCCCTCTCTGTGAGCTTCAAAAGGGAATTTTGGGTGATTTAAGGTTCCTTGGCATGGGATTGCCATGAGAAAGTGAATCAAGATGAGCCCATGATAATTATAAGGCAGTGGGAAGGCCCTGGGGTGAAATTTTATGAGGCTCAGGGGTCAAAGGCCTGTAGTAGACAGGTCATCAGCTTTCATCACCTCATTATTCACGATCTGGGATGAAGTTAACACTTTCTTTACCATTGCTCTTAGTCATTCATATCTCCATGAAGGAACGGTTCACACCATCATCCATTTATCTCTCATTATTTGATGAATTAATTACTTTAGTGGGCAGAGCATTTACCTAGTAAGTGTTGTTCCATGAGTTTGCTCTAACAAACCACATAACCAAAACAATCAAAGGTTTTTCAATTAGAACTACTAGAAAGAATTCTCCTTTGTTAAAAATTATTTATTGTCAATATTTAAACATTTATTTTTGGAGAAATTTACTCTTTAATATGGCTATTAATAGTTTTAGATATAATCAAGTAAGCTTATGTTATGAATGAATACAAAGTATATTCCTACTTTTGAATGATATAATGATTATGAAATAATTTTTTTTAGGTTTGAAAGTTAGCACAGTTTTCAAGGTGGATGATTTTATGTTCTATCAATGTTGTTAAAAATAGCTTTTGTTTATTAAAATCAAACTATATGATGAGTGATTTACATATGTGACAATGCTCATGCACAAAAATGGTTTTATGAAACTTTTACTCTATAAAATTAATGTAGGGTAAGAAAAATAAAATGTATATTTTATTTTAAAAAGCAATAATAAAAACTGTATCTAAAAGAAACAAAGCTTAGCCTTTGAAATTACTAAACATTTTTTAATTCATGATTATTATATTAAAAAATGTCTTATTATGTACCTCAGTTTAAACTTTAACAACACACACAATCAAAGCAGATACATTCATGTGGTCCTCCTGCCTCAGATTTGTGGGTTCTACAATTGCAAAGTTTGTTTTATTAACATGGACATACTAATATTATATATTAGTATAATTAGTATTATATAGTTAGTATAACTAGCAACAGCATTCACTTTACCACATCCCAAAGCCAGAAACTTAGGTATCTGCCTAAGATCATTGTTGAAGGAGGTTTTGTTTAACAGTCATCCAGGTGAAGTAGCCTTTTATTCCAAGGAATAACCTAGGATGTCACCACAAAAAAGAAGCTAATACCTAGGTTCAAATTTTTATAGGATACTCCTTTTTATGAGAAAATTCTGCTTGTGATTTTAAGCTAACACAAATGTTCATTTATAGCTTCAAACATTCCAAGACAATTAAGAATGACACTGAATTCACTTTGCCCTTACTTAAGTAGAACCCAAACCTTGGATGATAGTATGTGTGCTTATAACATGTTTCACTAAATGTCCTAAAGTAACTATTAAGATATGCTTCTCAGAAAACAACAACAACAACAACAACAACAAAAAAAACAGCCTTTAAAATTACTATTCTTTATTGGCAATGTACCTTGTCATCAAAGAATTATAGTGAAGACATCAGGTGAGATTAAAGTGTCTATTTCAATCAACACAATTCATAGATCCATGTATAAGTTCTAATTTAGGGTCTTATGATTTAAACTTATCTTTGAGATACAGTGGCTACCTGAGATGATGATTTACCTGATGGGACATAGCATAGCTAACTATGCATCTAACTATATATCTTCAAAATGGAATGGCCATTGTAGACATTAAGAATATTTACAGTTCACAAGAATCAGTGAAGATATAGATATTAATAGGACCTTGAGAAAACCCAACTTTTCTGGATAGCTTTTGGACACCATTGCAGGATAAAACTTCTCATGTGGGGAAAGTGATTGAGCAAGAGTTAGAGATGGAATCTGAGTTTGACTCAGCTCTGAAGTATCACAATAAAGCTCCAATGGATGAAGAAGGTGCTTTGTAGAGAAACATACAGAGTAAGGACAGGAGATCGAGTCCAGGTCCAGATGAGGTCAACACTGTTGGACGAGCAACAAGATTATCGCTGGAAGCTGCAGCAGAAGTTTGTTTTACTTCCTACTCAAGTAGAAGATGTATCACAGGTAAACTGTCATCACACATTGCACGGGCTACAGAGCAATCAATGGTGAAACAGTCAATGCATCAAATGCCATTGTCAATGGATTTGAAGAAACAGCTGCTGGTCACTGATCCTCAGCTACAACTCTTGTCATTCAGCCATCAGTGACCCTGAGTATGGCCATACCCTGCAACCTTTTCAAGGAACTGAAGAGTTTCAGCATTTCTAAAGAATAAATTATGCTTTATTAATATCTATACAATGATTTTTAAAGACATATCCTCACAATAAGTAGACTGTTAAATAGTATAAAAACTTTCTTATGTACTAGAAAACCAAATAATTATATTTATGACTCCAATTTGATATACCCTTTATTCTACCAGTACAGAAACAATTTCTAATATTTATAAGGGCTCTTATATATTTAAAACATTAAATGATGCACTTTGTATTATTTATAATTCTAAAAGTTTAGAAATATGATCTATATAATTCTAAAATGAGAGTCAGCAATTAATGGTAAAACTATCTCAATTTTCCATTTTGTTTTGAACATTTGGATTTTTTTTTTTTGGTTGTTCTTGTTTATTTATTGTGTGTGAGCGTGCATATTTGTGTGTGGGAATGCAAGAATGCAACAGTAGTGTGTAGATGTTGTAGGACAATTTTGTCTGTTGTGCTTTCCCTTATACCTTATTATGAGACGAAGTTTCATTTACATTTACATTCACTAACATATAGACCTGGTGGCAATAGCACATAGATAACAAATATGAATGACTGCATCAAACTTCCAGGGTTCTGGGATCTGAGCTCAAGTCCTCATGTATGCTTGGAAAGTCCTTTTAAAATGATGAAGATTACGTACCAAAAGTTTTATAATTATACAGGATACAAAGTGTATCATTGAAGTGTTTAATTTTAGAAAAGTTCCTTATAAATATTAAAAATCGAATTTGTGCTAGTATGTAACTGAGTATATCAAAATGAAGTTCTAAATACAATTCTCTCCCTAGATCCTAAAGCTACTCTTTAACCATTAACTTTGTTATAGTAAAATTATTTGAAGATGCATATTCAAACATGACACATGATATGATAAAATAGAATCTTATAAAAACTTTTATAGTAATCTACTTCGTTCCTTTTCCCAATTATATTTTTATACAAAACATATATTCAAAATTATGTAATTCAAAACATATAAAGAAACTACAAAAGTAACTCACTGGAAATGACATATAAGCATAAATTTAGCCAAAAGTATTCACAAAGCCAAAACCAAATATAAATGTTCAAGATTTGCTTGATTTTCCCATATAAAAATAAGATAAATAAAAGCAACAGTAATTATGATTTTATTTGTGGGTCTGTGCTTATAACAGGCAGAATTTTAACTGCAAACCTATGTATTTCTATGTACTATTTTTCTTGATACTCTCCTTAGTGATGTATAATGTACTAAATAAAGTAAATAAAATTCTATTTCTAAGTTAAGGAATTATTATTATTATTATTATTATTATTATTATTATCTTTACTCTTTTTTTACAGTCCCATTCATGTTCTGTCCTCTGACAGTTCCTCACTCCATTTCTCATCCACTGTCTCCAAGAGGATGTTTCCTCTACCTCATCCTGTTTGCCTACCTCACTCCACCCCTTACCTCACCCCACCCACCCCCTTCACCCTACCCCTCCAGACCTCCCCACTCCCTGGGGACTCGAGTCTCTCAAGGGTTAGGTGCCTCTTCTCTCACTGAGGACAGAAGAGGTAGTCTTCTGCTGTGTATATGTCGGGGGATCCCAGAACAGATCAGCTAGTGGATGCTGACTGATTGGTGGCTCACTGTCTGGGAGATTCAGGGAGTTGGCGTCCTGGTTAGTTGAGATTGCTGGTCTTCCTGTGGGGTTGCCCTCCTCCTCAACTTCTTCCAGTCTTTCCCTAGTTAAACCAGAAGGGTCCCTGGCTTTTATCCATTGATTAGGTGTAAATATTTGAATCTATCTCAGTCAGCTTCTTGTTGAACCTCTCAGAGGACAACCATGATAGGCTCCTGTCTGTAAGCACAGCATAGTATCAGTAATAATGTCAGGCTTTGGAGCCTCCCCTTGAGATGGATCCCAATTTGGGCTGGTCACCAGTCTCTTCTCCATTTTTGTCCCTGCAGTTCTTTTAGGCAGGAACCATTCTGGGTGAGAGTTTTTGATGGTGGAATGGCATCGCAGACTCTACAAGTTCACTCTCCCCACTCTTAGGCAATATTTTTAAACATATAACATACTAAACATGTAACAACTACTAGCGAAAGTAGGGATTATGAATCATTTAATATTGTCCTCTTATAAACTAAGAGATATTTGCTCAAAAAACATTCTATTGTAGCTTAGCAAAACCATGTCTTTAAGCATAAAACACAGAGGAGCAGTGCAGGTCAGACCAGGTGATGATGGCGCACGCCTTTAGTCTCAGCACTTAGACAGAGGTAGGAGGGTATTTTGAGTTACAAGCCAGCCATCCTACAGAGAGAGTTCAGGGACAGTAAGAGATATTCAGGGAATTCCTGTCTCAAAGCACCAAAACAAAGAAGCAAACAAAAAAAAAAAGAAGCAAATCAATAAAATTTAAAAATTAAAAGAAAAAAAATTAAAACCGGAACTCAATAACAGAAAGCATAAATTAAACAAGAGTGTTTGGGGGCTATAATGCAACATTAGAAGAATAAATAAAATGAGGAAACAATCGTCATTAGTGTTTCATTCTGAGTACCCATTCTAAGAGGCACTTGGATGCTATTTTTTTGGTTTAGTGAGTATTTCTAACCAAATAAATCCTTTTCATTTGCATTTATAATAGATGCCAAAAATTCACCTGAAATTCAATATAACTTACCCAAGATAACTCCCTCAATATAAAAAACAATTCACTTTGAAAATATTTTTATCATGGCAAGTTAAAAACAAAAAAAAAAATATTGAATTGTCTTACTCAAGAGATATTGTTGAAATATCTATTTTAATTTCTATTGAGGTGGTTGACATTCTGGGCTCTGGTGCTACAATCTCTTTTCAAATCTCAATTTTGATCTCATTTAGATATGCCACATGGAGCAACTTAACTAATATTATAAGCCTCTAATTTATTTAAGGGACACATATTATTAGTCATTTCACAATAGTTTCCCTAAAAATGACTAGTTATTATGATATCTTAAGCGCGTAATGAACTCTATTATCTCAGTTTTGCTAAATCCAGTGGATTTGACCTTGAGCAAAGAAAAAAAAAAAAAAACTATTAAGTTTAAAGTGAGCACAATTTTTTTAAAGACAGAAAAATGTGAATGTGCTAATAAGACCAAGATGAGTTTTGTTTGGAGTTCATGTTTCTAATAAAGGAAATCCTGAAAATGATTTTCTCCCAGGGCCTTAGCCATTTCCAGGAGTAGCTGAGAAACTGTGAAAGTCTGCATTACTTTCAACAGTCAGACACAGATAGCTATCCGAAGATTAAAATCAAGGGCAAGCTGTGCTAAGTACTTCACGAATTAGATGATTATGACAAAGAAGCCACAAAAGTCCATCAGACTCTCTGGAGTTGGAGTCCAAGCAGTTCAGAACTGGCATGGATGTTTTGGGAACTAATCCCAGGCCCTGCGCAAAAGCACTAAGTACTCATAAACTCTGGCTCATCACTCCAGCCCCCCTTCTTATTTTTATTTTATTTTTGGTGATCATGTAGTTATCATAGTTACAGATTAGGAGTTTGCCATAGTTTGTTACTGAGGCATGAGGTTTGTACAAATTTATCACATTGTTTTCAATATGTGTTAATTTCTCATGACATATTTATCATTTGTGTAATTCTGAGTGGATTTTTTTTTTTTTGGATAAAATTAGTAACAAAACTAGAGTTTAATGGCACCATAACTCTATTTAACGTAAACTCCTGTATTGTTCAATGGAATCAGAGACCGGGTCTTCTCATTACGAAGAGATAGGCAAATAAATATTAGAGCACTTATTATTTTACTCAAGCCTTACTTGTTTAAGGTGGGATTTTGTAGATGTTAGTAACACAGTGCAAATTGAAGGTACAGAGAGATTCCTCAGGGGTGAACATAGTCCAGAGTTACTAGACCTAGGGGTTAAAATATATCTGTAGTTACAGAACGGCACCAAGAATTGACATGATTAGAACAGTACATATACCATGGATGCTGGTCATAATATACAACATATACATTGATTCCATAATGTTTCTAATTGGACAGTTAGATGCAGTTTGTAACTGTCCAAACATAGGCCATGAACATTTCTTCCTCAGATGTCAATATTAATGGAATTTCATCCTGTTTCTTTTTTTTAACTTTCTCCCTTCTTTATTTCCATTCAAAGATTGATCAATACTTCTTTATTCATATATTTTCCTTGTAGTTTTTATTTACTAATTATTTTTTGTCTTCTCTTGCCGTGTTCTGATCATTTACATATAGTCTACCTAAAGGTAATCATTAATCATCCTCATTTTCTGTATTTTAGGAAAGTTAACAGCTTCACATAAGAAGTTAAGATGGTAACTATCTAAATAGCAGGTTATATTCAATGTGTCCTCACATTTTGTCAGGCAATGTTAGACACACTGAAATAAACATTGCTTTATGATTCCTAACACCACAATAAGAATAGAAGAAATATCAAAGTCAACCTTGGAAATTTATCTCAGTCTCATTGTCAATATCATTTTAGCATAGATTAACATAGTTTGAAATTTTTTATAAAATAAGTAATTAGGTTGAATTAAGTTGGCATAATAAAAAATGTCATTAATACTAATATCATTTTTAACTGAATAGTTGTGCTCTTCCCATTTCTATTAGATAGGTGTGGTTTTGCTGTTATACACAAAATTTATACTAACATCTTTACTTAGATGTAAATACATACAATTTATATATTCAATCATATGTATACAAACTGTAAATACATGAAAGTTGTGAATAAATACATTAAATTAAAATTTATCAGTCACAGTCTATCTGAAATTATTTCATTTAATATAAATTTACATGTACTTTATTTGAAAATAATTGACACAGAGTACTTAAGAGACTATATAAACTTAAATTTTAATTCCATCCTTTTGGTCTCTAAGACCTGCATCATTCCCAAAATGGGCATACTTTGTTACATGATTAGATTCTTTCCAGTTAATATGGTTGTATTGGTTACCTTACTGTTGCTGTGATAAAACACCAGGCCCAGAAGGAACTTATGGAAGACAGCTTATTCTGGCTTGTTATTTCGGAGGATTAATCCTACAAACGTTTGTTATCTTGTGGAAACAAAGCAACTAGAAGCAGGAATGCAGCCAGAATAGCAATCTAAGGACTTGCATCTTGAAATGTGAACAAAAGAACAGTAGTGGCAGCGCTTTCCCTAAATCTCCTAAAATAGAGCAATCAGAAGGTAGCTAAGTGGTCTAATGTTCAGAGTGCATGGTATATGACACACTTGAGCTATCACAATGGTTTGGCAATATCAGAAGCAAATGAACCACAGAGGCAAAGATGTAACTATCTTTGAATGTAAAAACCATTGGTACTTTTAATTACAATGTATATCAGAATCCAGAAGCCTATACATTAATCATTTTTGTTTGTTTGCTTGTTAATTTTCATTTGTTTTAATGGTTGTTTTGTATTTAATTTAAATGTCATCCATTGAAAATATTTTAATTTTTGTACTGCAAATTGATACATACAACAAAACTTCAGTAAACACAGTCAACACAATGAGTGTGATATGTTTTCTGTTATGTCTACTGATTAACTTAGTCTAAAGATGTAAAAATAACGTTGTGCTATCTACATGAAAATAGTCATTATAGTCATTCTTGGAATTTATCTCTAACTGCACATTTTAATAAATTATTCTAAAATAGCTTAATCCCAGATTTCAGAAACTATAAAGTAGTAACTTTTCTTAGTTCTCTCAAAGATGACATGTGCTCTAAATCCCTTTTATTTAACTTCATGGATGAGGGTATTAATAATTTTTTATGGATATTGACTGTGATTGTTTAGTGATGATCATTCATCATACATTGGATATTAGTCAAGCTTCTCTTGGTTCACTTGTGTTTAATGTTGAGTTTTTCCAAGTTATTGATGCAGGAATTAATCATTCAAGTGTGCACATGATTTATCTAAAAACCAACTTGACATTCCCATTCATACATTTTTGTTTCCAAAGTCCATATTCATATCTGGTTCATTTTTCCTTTATAATGTGTTGTATAAACAGAAAAATGCTAAAAGGACCAATTAGGCTTGAAATAATGTCAGTGCATCCTGAAAATGTGAGCTATATTTTCTGATATATATGTTGAAAGCTTGTTTCAAATTGGTCAAATCCTTTAAATTATCTGACTCATTAGGATATATATGGTAGATTATAGTACAAAAGTTATTTATTGTACCAAAATGTTACTGACATGATAATATTGCAAAGTATCTTTATCAAAATAAAATTTTCCTCACTTCATTAAGTTATGAAAACATGGTATGATTGAAAGATTAAAAAAATATAAACCTCTTACAGAGCCTTATTCCTGATCACGTCCCCACTCTCTCCCTATATTCTACACTCTTCCTCAGGAAAACAGGCCATCCAATTACACAAATTTTCTCAAGAGTTTATAATGGGAAATGGTGTGATATTAACTCAAATATTTCAAATAATAGGCTAGAAGAAGGGAGGGAATTTATAAAGAGAAATAAGTCTCTCAGTTATCAAGTTATATGATATTAAATGAAATGCACTCCCAGGTTGCAAAGCATCTGCTAAACGGGCAGAGTGTTTGCAGAAGCTAATTCTGGAGAGAGTCTAAAGTGGCACGAGTGCTTTTTAAGGTTCATCCCCAGAACATTTCATCCACAAATATCACGCCACAGTATAGCATGGGGAGCTTGCCAAGCACAGGATTTCATTTAGCACCCTGGTAGTTCACTTAATTAGAATAAACCCAGACCTCCTAAGACTTTTGTAAGCCTAAACCTCATCACCACAAACTGGCTTTTTAATTATGTGGTTCTTAAGAGCCTCTGGGCATGTAATAGGACAGACTGTAAATATAGCCATTAACACACATTCTCTCTCTCTCTCTCTCTCTCTCTCTCTCTCTCTCTCTCTCTCTCTCTCCCTCTCCCTCCCTCTCTCTCTCTCTCTCTCTCTCTCTCTCTCTCTCTCTCTTACAATGGACACTAATGCTGTTTATGATATAATATTGAAAGGCAACATAACCATAATTTTATAATTTTTCCCTTGTAAAAATATAAAAAACTTATTGCTGATTTATTGCAATAATATGTTAAGACTTAGACAGTGAGTACAAGATTTAGATATTGGTAATACCCTCACTTTCCTACACATTAAGCCATCTTCTCCATTCTCGCTTTTATTATTTTGTTTCCAAATGAAATGATAATGTTTGCAAACATAGTATCTATAGAATAGTGATGATATTATACATGGAAGCTAATAACATTTGTTAGTAATAAGGAGAATGTTAAAGGGAAGTAAACAGCATGTGTGTTGCATTTACCACAGAAAATAATACAGAATTTGACTTATACTTTATCATGTCAAGAACCAGAATACATTCTGGTTTACAGCCTGCCAGTTGTGTGTGTGTGTGTGTGTGTGTGTGTGTGTGTGTGTGTGTGTGTGTGTAGATGTAGTGTATATGGGTGAATTTCAATGTGGATGTAAGTATTCAGATGACTGTGCATTTCCACGTGGAGTTTAGATGTTAACTACCATTTAGTGTCTTATTAAGCTTCTGTCTACCTTATTTGTTGTCACGGATCACCTACCTAACCTGGAACTCATCAATTCCACAGAACTAGCTGACAATAAAGCCTCAGGGTTTCTTCTAGCTCCCTCTCCTCTGCATCACAATTATAGGTGTGAGCCATTAGTTCTGGGATTTTAATTGGTTGCTGGGATTCCAACTAAGCAGGTCTTTAATCTTGAGTACCAGGCACAAAGCTAAAGGAGCCATCTTTTCAGACCCATGTTCCTGTTTTAGAATTCTCAGTAGCTAATTATTAATGATTGGACACATTTTTCCTCATTACTCATTAATAATAATAATAATAATAATAATAATAATAATAATAATAATAATAATAATTTCAAACAAGGTCATGTATACTTGGAACATTATGATACTGGTCTCCATTTGAGATGTATTAGTCACCAGGAATAAAGAATGAATTAATAAAAGAAGTTGGAATGTAGGCAGGGTCACTGGCAAGTTAGTCCATAGATGTCTTAATTTAACCTAACAGAATTCCAGTTTGTTCACATGTCTGTTCATTGAGCATTTGGAAGACAATGATAGATCCCTGTGAAGTGAAAACGAAAGATATCAGCAGTTTTCAATTTTGTGAAAACAAAATTCAAGTGATATGAAAATTGGGGAAAACAGAAAACATTTGCAAGAGAAGAGACCTTTCAACCTATAATTTAGTAAATGGAGGAAAGCCACTTTTCCCTAAGTAATAAAAGCATAAAACAGACATATTGTGACTTTTACATGGAATGATAATTTATAGTGTGCATCAAACAAATGAATTACAAATGAAATAATAGATATTGGAAATACTACCTTCATAAAACCAAATTGAGGAAGTAATAAATTAAGATTTCCTCATAATTTTTATAAAAACATTTAAATTGTTTTAATAATGTCTTTTAAAAATTAGTTTACTTTTCTAGTTTCTGCAGTTACTCCTGTATCTGTACTTACATCTAAAGAGCAGGAGCTAAGGAACTTGGATAAGACAGAACATGTGACATTTTATTTTCTGGGCCTCGGTTAGCTCACATACTATGATGCATTCGGATTCCATTAATTTCCTTGACAAGTTAATGATTTCACATTTCATTATGACTGAATCATATTCCAAAGTGTATATGCACCATGAGGCCTTGGTTATATTCAAAGAACTACAGACAATTAAGAAATGTGGATAGCACGAGAAATAATGTTCCCCCAGGGAAGGGCACACATAATTCTTATACAATACCAACAATTTGTCTCTGAAAATTCATATACAGGTAACATGATAAAGACTTAATATGTTATAGTTAGGAATATATATATATATATATATATATATATATATATATATATATATATATATACACACACACACACACACACATATGCATGAAACAACAATTAATGAAAATTGGTTATGGATTATAAAGAAATAATGGAGGAACAAATGGATGGTTATGACAGGAAATGTGAAGAGGAAATGACATTATTATAATTGTAAAAAATAGAAGCAATATTTTTTTTAAAATGACTTTCAGTATGAAAGTCATATAAATATATACATATACATACACACACACACACACACACATATATATATATATATATATATATATACATATATGTTCTTTACAAAATATATATATATATATATATATATATATATATATATATATAGTATAATACATAATGTACTCATTATTTGAATGTGATATTTCGTGTGATTTTTGTTGCGCAATTCATAATAGATAGAATTCTTTTGGGGTTATTTAAAAGGAATATAGTTGACTTTGGGATTTGAAAACCATCTGATAGGATGATTGAAAGCATGTTTTCTTGTTTATATGAATGCAGCATATGAGGTTCAAACAGCAAAGGGCATTTGTGCAACATTAGATTTGCTATGTGATTCTGCTTGGGGTTTATAATATTTCATATTTTTTGATATCTGCATGTTTTTCTATGTGAAAAAATCATCCCATATTATGTGTTAGGATTGTACCATGTTATCCTCCTTCATCAAACTTCAATGATTTTAAATCCACCTGACACGTACTATATCTTGTAAACGGTTAAATACGTTTATTTATAACGTCACAATATTGTACATCTGAGACTTGCATTCAGTTTTTTCTGAACCTTGCTCACTCTGGGCTCTGTGTTAATTACTATATATTGCAAATCAGAGTTTCTCAAATGAGAGTACTAATCCTTCCTTATTAAAATTTTTACATATATTTGATTTCTTTCCATCTCTTGACCTCTTACTTTTGGATCATTAAATTTCTCCTGATCTACATTATATATACTGAAGTTAGTTCCTACCTATCTTTCATTTATCTTTCCTAGCTGTGCACCATTATCCTTGAATGTATTTGCCAAGATCCACTTGATTTGGTAAACATGGTAGGTATGAGAAGAAAGTGAGAAAGCAGAAGTCTTCATATTTTTCTCAAGAGCTTCATGATATATGTTGTCACTCTGGTCCTATAGGGTTTCAGTATTATAAAATTTTCTCACATAAAATAAATTTCATTTCAAAAAGTTTGATTAGTCATTGTTTAAATAGGTTCAGCATAATTTAACTGATATGCTAGATAACAGATCATTGTGTGGGGAAGTGTTCATCTTACGTTTAAACCAGAAAACATACACCAAAACAAATATAAAAGAAACCTAACCAGGAGTTGGAAAGTTTTACTATTCATGTAGTTTGGCATGATTGCAACTTGAAAAGGATTGTTCTTGATTTATCCACTAATATTTGAGACATATGTGACTGTGTGCTAAGTTAAGAGCTATGGTACCTTGAGGTACTGTTGTAAAAGTGATCAGTGTTCAACTTGTCTTCCAAAAATAGGAAGAGTTTAAAACAAAACTCTCTGTCTCTCTGTCTCTCTGTCTCTGTTTCTGTCTCTCTCCATATATATATATATATATATATATATATATATATATATATATATATATGTGTGTGTGTGTGTGTGTGTGTGTGTGTGTGTGTGTATGTGTGTGTGTGATTGTGTGTCTCTGTATCAGTACATATGTTCGTGAATATGTACATATATATGATTTACTAGACTTACATCATCAAGCCTGAACATGGAATCTTTGTCTGGCTGAGAACATTTCATTCACATCTGGGAGGAGCCAGTTGTAGAGGTTGCAAATGACATCATCAGTCACTGAAGCTGCTGGGATGCTAAGATAACATTCTTCACCCCAATGTAAACACTGATGCTTCCTTAGAGGGATGTCTTACATTGCAAGTCTGGGATGTAGTTTATAGGTCTGACAAGTGTGACCTTTAAAATAATGCATTTGCTATAAAAAGAGAAAGAAAACTCTTTATAACTAAAATATACTGCCTACAAAATCAGTTTCCAGCAAGTAGTTTGATTACAATAAAAATAACACACCAAAATGAAACAGTTTACCTGTGATCAATTTAATGTGGTTGTAAAATGCTAATTATGAGAGAAAACACATTCAAGGTTGTGGTACCATCTATAAAACTTGGAGAGAATCTAACACTCAGTGATGTGTAGCACATATGTGCAAGCAGATGGCCAAAGTATTATTTTTAAAAACAGGACTTTTGCTGACAAAATACAGAATTGGAATGGTGTGACTGGAAAGCTAAGAGGATGTTATTTATGAGGCTGTTAGCTTACACTCTAACTGGATTCTGGCTAAATTTCAGCTAAAAAGGACTTAGTTTTTTTTTTAGAAACTAAAAAGAATATAGTTGTAGAAAGGAATAAGAAATGTTTCTGAAAATATACTTATCTGCAATTTCCATCCCAGATTATTGCTTTGCAGTTCTTTCACTCTCTGTCAGCTATGAGAGACTGCTGTCGTCTGTTAAATCAGATTTAGCATACATAAAATATTAACTTTGTCTTCTTGACACAATTTGGGGTAAATAAACATTGTGCAGTAAATAAACAGAGAATGAATTCTCTGTAGAGATTTGATCATATAACAAACATTGAATTTTCTGTATCTTACATTTAATATGCTTTGATTGAAATAGATTACATGGTTTTCCCTCCTCAATTTTCTTCCAGTTATTTCTATAATAATTTGGGAATTCTGGTGTACCTTTTGGAACTATTTAAGTCTTTCTTATATTCTCCCAGCTTATTATGCACAATTGAGATTTAGAAGGAATCTGTATGCCTTCTTGAATTTAATATTAGTCTGAAAATCAGAAATAATTTGTACATATTTGATACTCCAAGTAAATTTTACAAAATCCCTGGTACTTTGAAATTGATTATAAACAGTTGCAATTTGAAAAAGAAAAAAAATAGGATTGATCAACCTTAATTTCTCCTTAAAAGTAACCATTTTAGAAAAATACATCATAATGTTTCCCTGAGAATAATCTTAAATGACATTTTTTGTATACAGTTCAATTAGTCCAATAGTAACAATGTGACTATGTGTGTTTTTGAGTTTTCTAATAACTACATTCATAAATCAAAACAAAATATTTCTTGTATTTATAAATTTGACACATATTTAAGAAACATATTAGAAGTTGGAAAGATGGCTCAATTGTTAATTGCACTAGAAACTCTTTCAATGAGCGATGGTTTGAATGCTTCTACCACTTCACACCATAGTTGTGACTCAATCTTCAAGGTGCTAGGGCCTCCTTCTTATGTGGAACCCTTACGTGCATACACAGACTGATCTAAATATACATATAGATAAAATAAAAATAAGCTTTACCTGGAAAATATTTTTACAAATTTGCCTCAGTTTAGTACACAAAGATATTTTATTTTTATATATAACCTAATTATCTTTAAGTATATATTAAACAGATATCTATTGTTTACAGAGAGAGCAGTCAAAGAAATAAACAATATGTGCAAATGTTTCAATAGAGTGAGCATTTTATATATCAATTAAAATGCAAAATTGTCACACGCCTCTCCCCAGCAAGAAGGACAGGACCCCTGAGCTCTTCCTTAAGCAGTTTATTCAGGAACCTTGAATCATCTTCTGACTACTCTTCTCCTAACTAACTAACTAACTAACTAACTAACTAACTAACTAACTAACAACTGACTTTGACTACTGCTACTTCTTCTCCCTGGGGAAAGCCAGCCCACAGGCTAAATAGTCCTAGGCCAACCTACCCCGGTAAGCCATGTGGCAACAACAGATAGGTCCACATATATGGAAGCAAGCCAGATCATCAGCCTTAGCCAAATAAGGACTTGTTTATCTCTGAGAGCACTCCCTATCAGGCTAGCGGAGGGCGGAAGCCAGCACCATCTTAAAGGAGCGGCACTGAACAGCTCTCCACACAAAATACGTGTTGATATTTTTAAAGTTTGTAAATAGGTAAGTATAAATAATCATAATTGTACAATCTTGGAGACCTTGAATACTATTTGTCAATCCAGGCAGAAATGTTCTATGAACATATTTTTTTAGCAACAACTTTAATGTCATATAGTCATCAATATGTGAATAGTTTATTCTTTACTGGAAGTAATGACCCAAGCATACTATCTTTGGTTGAAGAAAGAAAAGGTCTAGGTCATAATTAAAAATAAGAAGAACGTGAACACTTCTGCTATTAACCTCAATTCAGTAGAACTCTGCTACTTTTTGCACAAAAAGGGTCTTACCCTTTCTATAACACTGTTCCTATTACATAACTTAGCAATTAATTACAATTTTATGCTATTATCTGGCACCAAGAGAAAGAAAGCTATTGTCAATGATACAAATGCATTTATAAAAGTTATTGTAGTGTTCCATCATAATTATTTTAAAAATTCCTGTCTTCAAGAAGGTGAAGCAATTGAATTGTGATTTCAATTACTTTTCAGATCGTATGGTCAGATCATAGATCCATAAGTAGTGAAGAGAAAATAATATTGTTCTAGAAAAACCCCATTTGGAAAACTACATAGGTTATAAAATGATTGGTGTGACCAAGAAATTTTTAAAAATGTATATTTAAACCTAATGTAAACAAATAAAAGTGTATATTTTATATATTTATATGTTTATGCAACTATAATGAATATTTCTTCTCTGTTATATTACTGAAGCATGCAGTAAGTCTATTTGCATGGTTATAGGAAAGGTTTACATTTGAAAACTAACACTAAGCAAAACCTCAGTTCAGACAGACTTAACACTTTGTGCGCAGTAGAATTATCCAAGCAGCCAAAACAGTGAAAAACAGATTGAGAAATAAATTTTAAACTTACATTCTGCTCAAATAGTTTGTACAAGAAGACTCCCTAAAGAATCCTGGCAGCTGTCATATGCAGTTCCCTCTTCTGCATAAACTAATTTATCATTTGGTAATTGTTTTTTGGGAAAGATTTACCAGAAATCAGAGTATTTTACTAATGAAAACATGCAGAATGTTTTATTTCATGTGCTTTTCTGTCTGGTTTTATGCTGGAAACTCTACATTGCCAATTTTTTTACTGAAACCCTTTATTTACCAGGATTCCTTTTGATATAAGATACTTCACAATTTTTCCAATAAATCGCAGAAAGCACTTCAACATCAGTTAGTTATGGATAATGCTCATATATAGACCACCACGAATTACCTTGTATATAATCATGAGCATGCATGCATGATTAACACTATTTTTCCTGTTGTTTTACTGCAACAGAGCACAGAATATTTCAGCAGAGTTGTAAATACAATACACTCACAGTCTGACACACTTCCAGGTTTGATCTTGTTAGCTCCTAAGATGTGACTTTGAAAATATCTTGTCATAAAGTTCTATATGTATATTTCTGTTACATGTGACTTGTAATTGGCCACAACGAATTCTTCATAATATTATTATGAAGCACAAAATTAATATAATATTAATTTGTTATGGGGTTTGGGGATATCCAGTCTTGGCTTGTCCTATACAAATAAGGGAGGAAAAGTGATAAAGATCTCTTGTGACTTTCTGACTAACCCCAATACAACACTCAGTTTGAGATTTTATAACCAGAATGGTTGACAGTGCTTCACATATATCGTACTTCTTCTTCCATATTAGTAAGAAGAGATGTAATCGATTATGTCAGGGAGAACATAAGCATAGGATTTCTTTGCAAAGCAATGACTTAATTAAAAAAAAAAAGAATAAAGAAACATGGGTAAGGTATGCTAGGAGCCTATAGAATCATGTGTGACTATACTTCTAAGGTCGACACTCTCCTGAACATGTTCATTATAAAGTCACAGTTTACCTAGAAATTATGTTGAACCATTTTGTGTGCATGATATGTCAAAATCAGAGAGGAGCAGGTCTTATTGTAGGATTAAATTATGGACATGAACATTTCACAGTATTCTCAATTTGTGATATAAATCTGGTACAATGGCAGAGAGTTTTCTCTAAGAATTTTGAAAAGCAAAGAATATTATTGTAAAAATATGTGTAAAGAAGAAAAACAAATAAATGAATATTTTAATAAATACAGGAGTGTACCTCAAAATATGAAACTTCACTAATATTTGTCTAGCATCACAAGTAATCACTAAATAATGACATGTCCATAAAGCAGCCATGAGAAATTAATGGAGAAGCCTAACTTTACCTATGGTCTTTTATGGACTTTGTTTTTACGCATGCTCTTAAACTCACAGTTTTTAATGTTTACTTGTGTTCTGTAGAACTATTTTGTAGTTGTTACTATTAAACAATGACAATTTCTTGAAATCTGAGCAAGTCATAGTTCCTGAGAGTAGTTTTGAGATTCTATAAACAGTGTGTTATAAGCATGTTCTTTAAAAGATGAACTATACTTGAAATGTTTAAGAAGATACTTAAAATTCTGAGGGCTAATCTCCAAACTGTTTAACTTTGAATCAGAGAAAAATGAATTTAATTACTAATTCATATATAATTTGGTTAATTATTTAACCATTTCTATGCTTTTTCTTAGAAATATTTGTTTGTTCATAAAATAATAATCTTTTAAATATTGACTAAATTAATATGGCAAAAGGAAACAAAATTATTTCACCCTGAATGACCTGGATACTAACTTTCAGTGGACATACTTAGCTAGTATAAATCAACTCTGCTTATGGGTGACAGTTATTTGTCTAGTAAATGAGGGATGATACAACAAGAGAGCGAAGATAAACATTGCAGTACTATTTACAGTTTGATGAAGGAACTCTGGTGACCAAATATTTTAGTAGCTTAAGACCTTAATTTGGAATTAGTAAGATGTGGCTTCAAGGATATTTAAGTTACTTAAGGTTTCAGGTTTCCGTGTCATAGTATATGGAGAGGTTTCTGTTTTTGTTAATGAATTTGTATTGAGCACCTATCTTATGTTATTTATTTCATCTGACCACAAGGCATTAATAGCATCAAATAAATTACATATAGTGATTTAGTATAATTCTCATAAACTATCAAATTTTCTTTTCTGTTCATGTATATGCAGTACTTTGTAATCCAATAGATGTAATACTGAAGAATTAATAAAAAAACAAAAATAAATAAAACAAAACAACAGCACACTAACAAGAAAGCAAACAAATGAACTGTGTATCATATCTACCATCCCCTCACAAGACTATGACCTGACCAACGGGAAGAGACAGTGTCCTGCTGTAGCCCTAAAAATGGAACCCAGGTTTGAACTACACAGAGATACAATGTTCTATATATTGAGTTAAAACAAATTCTCTCCATAAATTGACATTAATTAGCTCTTTAGCATACTGTAAAATGAACTGGTTAATATATTCACAGTACATTATATATTAGCCTTGGTCCAAATACGGAGAGGTTTCTATGCTGAAAATAGTCTTGATTCTGAGATTACATGTGAGAGAAATTTGTGCCTATTTAAGGAGGTAATTACTTTGATATATAATCCTAATTATAAATAACCAAATATACTTAAAATATTTCATGATATTTAAATAAATCATTTTAAAGGCACTGGTAAGAAAATACAGTTCATGCAAATTTTATCTTAATCAGGTTTAATTTCTGTCCTCAGAGTTAAATGATTAAGAGCTATTTGAAAATTGAAAATTTCTTAGGATACATTCATAGTCATCATTTGCCTAGAAGATTCTATAGAATCAATAACCATAAAACAGGAGATGGCTTTATGCAAAATGTTAGCATCAAATGAAGCATATTTAAAAGATGCCACAGGCTAGTTAATCACAGCAGGCTGCATGCTTTCCAATTACATTCAAGGACGAGATGAGCAAGCTTATGTGAAACATACAAACTTGAAACTTTTGTACTTGTGGAACTTTTTATTTATGTATCCTCAAGACTTCTTAGGAGACACTAGAATAAAAGTATTTAAGAAAAATAAAAGGAAGTAATTCTTTTCAGTACTCCCCTGTAAATTTACTTTCTTTTTAAAATATTTACTAATATTCTAACAAATGTTTTATCTTTATCAGCTTTATTATAATACTTATTATTTATATTTTATTTACATATCTGTATTTATATTATATTTATATATGTATATGTTATATATTTATATATTATATATCCATATTATATGTATATATTCACATTGAAACCTTGCAAATGTTATTTCTGGGATTTCATTTGAGACCATATCAATCGTCTATCTAAAGGTTATAGATAAGGCTACTATCTTTCTGCTGGTCAAATAAACAAGGTATTGTGCTGCGTTGTTGAAGTATGTTTAATTACTCCACCTTTTCAGAGTATATGAACCTAAATATTATGCAAAATCGTCTTTCCACTCTGAAAATGCAAGGGACCAAAATATTGTTAGTTTCTCAGGTATTTTTTTGTGACAGTTCAGAACCTGCCTGTAATTTTGTTCTCATATGACATCCTTATCTTAGTCAACATGAACTCTAATGCACCCATGCCCCTGCTTCCTAGTTATTACTAAAACAAACATGTATTGACTTCTCTGACACACACACAGACAAATATATATATATATATATATATATATATATATATATATATATATATATATATATATCACTAAATCCACTGTGGGGATATTTCACAGTTGGTAATTAAGAGAGTAAACTATTGACAAGCAGAGTATGGGATTCTGAAAAAAAGGACTATAGAATAATGATGGATGAGTAGCAGGAGTCTTGTTAGAAACACTTGATATTTATTTTTATTGTATAAACTTTATAACTCTCTGTATGTGTGTATGCACATAAGTAGAAATTTCCTACTAAAGAGTTAGCTATCATCATGATATTCCTTTCTTGCTCAAAATTCCTTTTAAAAATTCATTTACTTTTTAATAATTTTCATTATTTAAATCTGTCATTACTTACCACTTTGCTTTCTAATGGTTTCAGTGCACTTTTCTTCCCTTTCTCCTCTTGCTAATGGAAGGCTATACAAAGAATATAAAATGACCTCAAAATCAAGTGTTTATCTGAATGAATACAGTTTTATTTATTTTTATGTGCTTGTGTATGGCTATATACACATATCAATATAACTTTTACCCAGCTCATTCTGTTGGGTAAAGTTAGTCAAGGCATTGTTTTCAATAATATTTAGTCATCTAAATATAGGCTTGAATTATAACTCAATAGTATGAGAATAGATTAAGATAAATTTGTTCTTACTCGCTAAGCCATCTCACCAGCCCCCGGATTATATACTATTAATACATTGTTCTAGTATGAAGTACCAGGTTCAATTTCAACTCACAACAGTTAAAGTAATTTATTTTTCTCAAACACCAATTGTCAACACATGTACTTTGAAAATATCATTAATTCAGTCTCCTGAGGTTAAATTTTAATCATTATTTTAATAATTATTCAACTTATTAAAATAATTTATTTAAAATTATAAATTACAATTATTTTATCATGTAAATAAATATAGAGGGATAATATGATGTAATTATTAACAACAATATTAAACATTTCCTTGATAACTTTAATAACAGTGTTGAGTATGTCTAGTAAGATTCCATATACCTTTTCAGCTTTCTACAGGATTTGGTTGGGGTGCTCCAAACTTACTTTTCAGCTATATTACTTTTTAAATGTTAAACATGATTTCACAAACATTTTCTTTCCAAATCACTGCTCTCTAATTATACTTTGTTAATTATCTATTACTAAATGTAAATTCTGACGCATACCTACTCATAGTGTTAGTAGTAGTGACCTCTTGTCAGGAAATACACAGCAATTACAGAGCAGACATGTTTAAACACAGGAGTGGCTCTCCAACTAATTCAGTTTTATGATTCCTGTAAAGTTAAATGGGGAAGGAAAACAAACACATAAATGTCAGGAAAGTAAATTACATTTGTTTCATTTATTTCTACTAAAATACAATTTATTTTACCAGAAACACAGACTTATCATTAAAAAAAAATGGTTTAGAAAATTCTAGTACTTCTGTATTGCTGCATCAGTTGTGAAACATTTTTCTTCACTTTGATCCTGGACAATGGCTATAGTTCTGAAACACTCATACATAACATAGGTTTTAAAATGCAACATTAAATCACTATATTTGACATATGTTTAAAGGGAGAATCATGACAATACTGATGGCCATAGCTAGTGCTTTTAAGAATCTTACCAATGTCTGTAAAAGCTTACATATTTGGAACAAAATCATTGTCCTGAAGTAGTTTAATTATATATAATTAGTAGTCAATCTTAATCTAATTAAATTATTTAATTATCTAGATCAGTAAATGTACTCCAGATATCCTGGGATATTCTACCTTAGAATATGTGTGAAAATTATGATTTAATAATGGAAAAATAAGACAAACTACTATAATAATTTTATCACTATTGCATTTAAGTATAGTATAATTTATCTATATATAAAAAGTTAATGATGAAAAAGTAACACACACATAGATCCATGGTCCATGGTCCACAAACACGTACAAAATAAATAGAGTAAGAGGTCTGGAAAATGCCAGAAAAAAAAAAAAAAAAAAAAGATCAACCATTCCTTTTAAACTAAATCTCTGGGGCATACTAAAAAGTATGATGAATAGTAGATTGTGGTGAATAACCAGTTATTTCTCTTTTGAGAAGTGTCTGGATAATTTTCTATTAGTGTTGAAAAGTCAACTCCCTTCTTTTTCCATCTGTCTAATTTTCCTTGCTCTCTAAGCTAGTTTAGAAAGCAGGCCTGGTGGATGGAGAAAGACATGTCCCAATGGCTAGCAGTGATTGTTCACCTCATAGTGGTTCATGGTAGAAGCTTTCCAGATTTGGCAGGAGACAAAATCTGTGAAGTGTCCACTGGTCAGTATCACACTGATACATACTAGCAACTTGCAAATTGTATTCTATTTGGAAAAACTAGTTGTTTTTCCAACTGGAGATGCTGCCTGTCTAGGAGAGAGGACAATTACTTCTGCCTAAACCAGAGACCATAGAACTTCTACTGCCTCATGCCAAAATGGTTTCAGCATTTCTTTCTCTCTCTCTCTCTCTCTCTCTCTCTCTCTCTCTCTCTCTCTCTGTGTGTGTGTGTCTCTCTCTCTCTCTCTCAACAGGATTTATTATATAGCCATGTTTGTCTTGCAACTCACTATATAGCCCAGGCTTGCCTTGAATCACAGAGATCTGCACAGCTCTGTCCTTCAAGTGTTGGAATTAAAGGTATAAGCCTATTTGCCCAGCTCTCAAGACATTATTTTATAAAGTGGAATGATTAGAAACTCGTTTGCATCAACCAGGTGATGCTCTGAATGTAGCAGTTCTGAAAACCCTGCACAAAAATAGTGTCAAAATGGAAACATATTGACTGTTTCTTCTTTGTGCACTAAGCTCTCCAAATCTTTGCAGAGTGCCTGGAGCGGTTAAGCAGTTTAAATATTCAATGAGAGCTGGGTAACAAAATGAAGAATCGAAGCAATAATTATGATTAACTCGATATCTGGTTGTGCCCTAACATACACTATTTCCATACAGTGCTTAAGACTGTCTTGTCCCGAGTTTCCATCTGATAATCTGCTTTGGACTCCATTTTGGACACTGAGGATATCTGTGAATTCAGGTTCTTGTGTGAACAGTGCCATATATACCACTTTCAACTTGACACAGACTGTTAAGTGACTCTTTTTCCTGGAAAAGAAAAGATACTGACTTACATATGTATTGGGGTGAATTTAGATTGAAGTAAGTCATGGCAACATTCAAATCCCATCGGGTAAACCATTCTAAGACCTTGTCAGATACGCCATACCAAATGATTCCTTACCTGGAACCATGAAGATGTGGACATTTACTCTTTGATGGTCAAAGCCCTCTATCAACCTTCACCTCAACACTTAGTGTATGCTTCAATGGACTAATAGCCAGAGAATATCCAGTTGTTCCAGGGCTTTGACCCTGTCCCCTGTACTCTTTATGAGCCAACTTGAATTACCTTCTCATAATCCTCTAGTTTAGGCATCAGAACTTGATGACCATCATCAACTCTTAGTTCTTCTGGAACTAGTCCTTCCTCTCAGAACCTGGATTAATCCTTAAACTCTCCTGCTTGTCACTTGACCACCCCAGCAGATATAGAACAATGCATACGGTAAAAAGGGATTCTCAGGAGTGTGACCAATAACTGACAATGCTATAACTGTGGATTTTAAGTGTATTGCTTGCTGTTCAGTAAATTCTGACCTTGGAGAAAAACTAAAATATGTTTATCTTATTAAATCGATATCTTTTTGTTTCTATTCCCCGGAATTTACTGTATGAATTTAGCCCTTTTCTTGAGGAAACAAACTTTCCTCATGACTTACTTCAGCTTAAGGTTTGGTGTTTCTTCAATGCTTAAGTCCTCAAAAGCAACACAGCCACAGTACAACTCCAACAACACAGAAGTACCATGCTCAGATGTTAGTACTGTCAGATGTGGTGGTATATGCATATAAAGCATATATATAGGAGTTAGAAGTAGGGCTTTAAGATTCAAGGGCTAGAAAACATAGTGAGATGTTGTATCAAAACACAAACATAATAAAAATAAATATCAGAAAACAATGCTGTTGAGGCTGAGGAAAGGATGAAGGAGGAAGAGGACAGAAAGATATCAAGAGAGAGATAAAGGGAGAAAGGGAGGCAGGACGAGAGGTAGGGAAAAAGTGTTAAGAACCAACACCTTATGAGAAAGCTGCAAATTTAGGAGGAAACCATGTTAACCAAGGAAAGTTGGATTTTCTCACCACATACTAACCACAGGTAACTGGGACTGCCTGTGGTTATTATTCCAGGCACAGAAGCACTCCAAAGTGTCATGTTAATCGTAAAACACACCCGGGATTAGAAATTGAAGTTGATTGTGAGACAAGATATAGAGAGGTAGATACAGCCTCAGTTGAATAAAGGTGGAAGAAAGATTGGACCCTGCTTGGACCATGCAAATGAGGCACTGTGCTCACACTGTCACTTAACTGCTCCATCCTCTGTGTATCCACACCTATTGTCCTACTAAATGCTTTTCTCTATGTAGGTCCTTTAGCCTATGGTTTGGGAAAGACAACTTTATGAACTGTCTGCTTCTGTCACTCTCCAGTTCCTTCTTTTGGAAGACAAGAGTTTGGAAACATTTCTGTGGTTCCCTACTGTAACCTAATATCTCCTGGTATCACATTTATTGAAAAATAATTTTCCCTAATCAAGTTTTTTTCTACTTTGTGGACATTAGAGTTGAAACTATTATTCCACAGCCTCAGGGCCATGTGATGACCAAATGTTTGCTGTTGTTACTTTCTGTTACTTCTTGTAACTTTTAGACCCTGATCAGGAAATAACTTTCTACTAAAGATCAATAAAACCCAATCAGAAGCAAATTAACTTGCACCAAGGATTTCCTTCATCTGAGTCTGCTCATTTTCTAGGATATAACTCCAGGATATTTCTTCTTGGTTCATAAGATGATTCCAACCTTGAGAAAAGGGTTACTGACATCTCATCATGCTTGATAGTCTCTGTTTTGAAAGAAGGCACTAAAATGCAAAAGTACCATAGGAGATGCTGGATGAAATTATCACATAGGAATTTATCACTTTACAAACAAATATACTCTAACAGTAAAGGTATGCTTACATAGCTTTGCAAGGCTTCATTGGTCTCATGTTGAGAGAGGCACAGAAAATACCTTCTTCTGGCTTCCCTAGCTGTTTCTATTCTGGTCACTGACTTGTGCCAATTGCAAAGAGGTCTGGCATTTTCTACTAGATCGTGCCACCATTGATGGTTCATGTTTGCTATCCTAACACAACTAAATTAGAATGCTGGTATACTGAAAGAGATTAAAATTGCCCTAAGGAACTACTTTTTTTTTTTTTTTTTAAGATATTTTCTTAATTTACATTTCAAAATGTAAATCCTGAAAGTTCCCTCTACCCTCCCCCCGCCCTGCTCCCCTACCCACCCACTTCCACTTCTTGGCCCTGGCATTCCCCTGTATTGGGGCATATAAAGTTTGCAATACCAAGGGTCCTCTCTTCCCAATGATGGCCGATTAGGCCATCTTCTACTACATATGCAGTGAGAGACAAGAACTCTGGGGGTTCTGGTTAGTTCATATTGTTGTTCCTCTTATAGGGTTGCGACCCCTTCAGCTTTTGGGGTACTTTCTCTAGCTTCTCCATTGGGGGCCCTGTCTTCCATCATATAGATGACTGTGAGCATCCACTTCTGTATTTGCCAGGCACTGGCATAGCCTCATAAGAGACAGTTATATCAGGGTCCCTTCAGCAAACTCTTGCTGTCCTATGCAATAGTGTCTGAGTTTGGTGACTCATTATTGGATGGATCTTGGTCCATATCCCCTTATACTATTTACTGTAGCTGTCCAGTAGCCACAGAGAACTGAAACACCTGAAAGGGAGGCTGGGGATGAAATAGGAAGGGTAGGCAAGAGAAGAATGAAGCCAAGACAAAGATTTCTGATCATGGCTCAACGTTTAATGTTTAGTTCCACGTTTATACAGGGGAAACCCAAAGACCCATCCTTTGTTTCCTCTGAGTTCTGTTGTTTTGTTTCAGCTGGATTCTGTTGCAAAACAAGCTCAGCAGTTCAGCTGACAGTCTGCTGCTAAGGTGGGCAAAGCTGGAGACTTCTACTTATGTCAGAAGACTCCACCCAGGTCTGAGGAAGACCAACTGTGGTAAACAATTGAGGTCTGATTAGCCTGCTCAGGGCTGGGGGAAGGGCACAATTTACAATCTTTTCTCCCCCATCTTCGGACAGTAGGCTACAAGGGGTGTCAAAACATTTAAAAACCCTTATAAAAATAGATTTTTAAAAATCTAAGCCTAGATAGATTTTAAAAAGTAAAATCATTTTTAAAACTCGGGAACTAGAAAACTTTTCTACATCCCTCTATTTCAATTTATTATATATCTTTCCTTATTATATATAGCTTTACTCCTTATTATACATATATCTGGTGAATGAGTTTGAACTGATATATACAAAGATTAAATAGGTCTGCATTCCTTTCTGTGCATAGATATCATTCCTTCACTTGTTTCTCTTGTCCACTGCAGTAACTGAGATGTTAATCCCAAAGGCTGTGGAATCCTTGATCAATTTAATCCTTTCATGTAGCCAGAAGGAATTGAATACTATTCACATATTTTTCAATTTGTTTAAATAAATTCAAACCCTAAATCAATATTCTGCCATAATACCTGCTTATGAAGAAAGCAGCTACCAGGTTGCACTGGCTAAGTCAGAGATAAGGAATTTGTTCATCTTGTGTCAGATCATGGACTCAAGTCTCCAGCATCAAAAACCCAAACAAAACCAACCATAAGTAGTAAAAGCAAAGATCTGCTTATGTCCTTATGTTTGTGCCCTGCTCCACAGGTTTCGATTATCAGATAAACAGCGACTCTAACTCTTGATAGTATAACATTCTCTTTTTAAACTCTACAAACTCTTCTACTGGGCCATTCATGTATTCATACTGAAGATTGTTGACCAAGAGCCCTTAATATTGCAATGGTGTTTTAATGGCTATCTAATTACAAAGCAGTGGGGGCTGGATAATATTAGTATGTCCTTTGTGTTTTCATTTTTTTTCTTTATGTCTTTCTTTCATGATCTCCTTCAGTATCTAATTTTTGAAAATCTAAAGAATATATAGTATGATGTATAAATCATAGCTCTTAATGAAATTTTGAAAATTTAGAGGAATTTCTTGACACTTTAATCAACTATATTTTGGCAATCATATGTTGCTATATATTTTCACATGATAAAGTATTTAGAATATAGAGCTGAAGAGATAGCTCACATGCTAAAACAGCCTTTTGCTCTCCCAAGGATACTGAGTTTCATTATCAACATTTAAGCAGAGTGTTTCATAGCAGACTCTAACTCCAGCTCCTGAGGATCACACACTATTTTGTCCTCCATAGGTACAAATAAAATGTGCCATACACCCACATAGATATAAACACACACACACATGAACACACACACCCAAATAAATAAATATAAAAAAAAGACTCACAAAGTATTGTCTCTTGAATATTATGACATTGCCATTACTATCATTTTATCTATAACCAGTACTTCCTTTTATCAGTTAGCCTTAAATTATAAACACCCATTTTTTCTATTGTTTGCACATTTATATTTTTCCTGGGCTATTTGTCATTTTTAGGATATTTTTAGAAGTTCTTTGATTGTCCTATTTTTTACTAGAAACCTTGTAATTAATTCACCCAATAGATTGAAGGACAGTAATACAAGTGTCTTTCAAAGCTAAGTGAGATGCTTATACAGCACCTGCCTGGAATATGTTTTGAGGATGCCAGCACAAAGGTATCAATTATACCCACCAGAAATCACCATGATGCTGTGCTGTTCAACAGCCATCTTTCAGAAGACAAAATGCATATAAGTAAAGGATATGAGTTCACAAAATAGATGTAGGTGCTATTGTTAAAGTCAACTAAATGTGGTAGAGAGGAATGAGATACTATTAAGTTTCTGAAGCACATAATCACTACATTGAAGGCAGGATCTTCATGTTCTAAATTTGGAGAAATCACAATATAGCAGCCATACAAAGGAAGGAAAGCAGGATATTCATGTTCTAAATTTGGAGAAATCATGATATAGCAGCCATAGACTACAGCAATGGGTACATACTTAGTGTTTGCCCTTGATACATTTAAAACTTTGACCCCCCCCCCCATATAGTTTGTACTTAGCACACTGATGGTGAAAATCAAGAGTGTCATAATGAGGTAGCTGGGCATAGAATTAGAAAGAGGTCCCTACATTTTAAGGAAAAAGTAATGAAGTCATTACTCAATGAACCCATTAAAAGTACAATTACCTGCGGGATAATTTCTGCCCTTATGGCTAATTGTAGACAGAAGAATTTGTATGACAAATGGAATACCTAACAGTAACTCCTCAGAAATGCATTTTTTTTCTACTACTTTACTCAGGTTTCTGATAACCTACGGCCATTAGATATCAAGATATATTACTCAGTATAAAACATATTCCTGATATTTTGAGCTAAATTTGTGATTTTGCTGGCTCATTTAACTGTAGTATTTAATGTGCTTCAATTTTATTTTGTTTCCTTAGCCACTTCATACTAGTAACATATCCTTAACATTTTATATATGCTCATTACAAAACTCATTACGTCATGAAATAAAATCTAGTGTATTTAGAGGCAATCTAAAGATTAATACAGACTGCGTCTATTAGAATCTATATTGTATATAGATTATAGGTAATTGAAAATTATATTTATCATAACTTCAAAAATATATTATAATTATTACTATTCATTCTTTATAAGTTCTTCACTAACTTATATGTTTAAAATAATATGATCATATGAATTGCTATTAAAATGAAACTCTGAGGTGTGTGTTATGTTTTATTTTCTTTAAATATTGTTTTAAATATGATTATTTTACTCATTTCTGAAAATAAAAAAAAATTAGAACTTTGTTTGTCTAGAATATAGTGACAATGTCATGTAATTTAGAAACCTGAAAGATAAACTTAATTCTATGGAATATTAACTATATATATTTTATTTCATTTTATTTAAGATCTTTAAAGTTGTATAATCTCTTGTCTACCTAGTATTCCTGACATAAAATGTATCAATTATGAATTAAACATGCCAAGGAAAGGCTATTTTCTCTCAAATATAGAACTATCAGTGTTTTCTTTTTTTTCAAAGCACATTAAAACTCTTAAGTTACTTAAAACCAAGGCTAAACCAAAAAAAAGCTATGAAATTAAAGAAAGCATCGTGAGTGTATATAATAGGATTGGAAGGAGGATAAGGAAGGAGAACATTATATGATCTCAAAAAATAGAAACAGCAATTTTAAAAATGAATTTTCTTTGCATTTTTCCTTTGCTTTATACCCTAAATATGCATATCCATATCCACCCACTACATTTAATATAATTATACTAACCTTTCTATCATTCTTCGCTACATTCTTTCTACAGTAGGTAGAAATTATAATCATCATTTAAATGATTAACTATTTTATAGGCTATGACATGGCGTATCCTCTTTATTTGATATTTTATAATCCAAATCTACATCAAAGTTGTAATCCTGGGTTTCACAGTGAGATACTGAGGAACAAATTGATACTTTATTTGTAACTGTGTTACAAATAAAGGCTAAGAACTAACACCCCTCTTTTTGTCATGAAAATCATTACAAACATATGGAATTAAGTTCAAACTTCCCTCTCTGCTTTAAGTACTAAAGAATAGACTTCCACACTACTGCTCAGCATAATTTCCATGAAATATCTATGGTTTCAGTTGTTGATATTTTAAGTTAAACCTTACTACTGACATATATCTATCAAAGAGGAGAGAGATGGACTATGTAAATCTTTACTCACATCTCTCATTTCTTTATATTTGCTTGACAGATATCCTTCAGGGAAACACAGGCATCAATTACAAACAGAATAATATGTTTCTATGTTTTCAGAACAGATTTACTAGCATACTTTTGGAAATCATTAATTATGCATCCTGCCATTCATCTAAGGGCCTTCTAATTCATTCCCAGATTGATATATAAATGATCTGCTACCTGCTCGTTCTCTTACAAGAATGTTAAACAGTACAGAGAAGTAATAAATGGCCACATGCATAGAAATGTTTTGTTTGCAAAACAAGATACTGATTACTTGGACTAAAGAAATAGTGAAATGTAATATTAAAAGAGAAAAATGCTGATATCCCTAGAGATGGGGTAATATAATGTAGTTTGCTGAAATTGAATGCAAGTTGAGATCTCTTGTTTTCAATTAAAATGACATGATTCTGGGGAATATCGATCATGCTGCATTGCATACTATAATTTTTCAATTTTTATTCATAATTTTTACTGGCAACAAAAACATAAAGATCAATTTAAAAAGGATTTAAGCTATTTGTTATTTTATCATTACACTCTAGGAAATGTACTACTTTATAATTACTAATTAAAGTACCAAAATAAAATATTTGCTTGTCACTTACTAGTAATTACTTAAAGTTGATGAACATGTCTTGGGATTTATAGCACTTCAAAGTAGCTGTCAGAGTGTAGAATTGGGAAATTAATTTTAGTTACTAATGCAAATTTCAACTACACTTCAGTCCAAGAGCGCTGAGACAAATAAATATGATAGATATATTCACAGATTGTACCAAAGGCACCAAATAAAACTATTAATAACTATGATTTTTTGGAAATGTCTTCTTTTTCACTCAGTTGCAGTCAGCTTTGTTGACTTTGAAAATATTCATTATCCAGTTGAGAGAAGACCTGGGGCCAGATTTGCCTAATGGTGTTAAACAAAGGGCTTTTTGCCATTCCTGAGGTTTGACAAAAGACTTTTCATAAAGTTTAGTGCTCTTCAATGTCACTAAAATGCCTTCTGGTGTGTAATAGTCTTTCAGTTCTTCATCTTCCACCAGCTATGTGACTTCATGAAATCAGCATACTCTACTAATATTTATTTCTTTGAAGGATATTTTTGGGTAAATTATGGACATTAAATTAGCAAATGCTAACTCTAAGTAAGAGAAATCTCTAAGACTTAATCTCCCAAGTCATATGATTGCTTCTCTTAGTGTTCTCTTTTTGTTTGTTTGTTTGTTTGTTTGTTCACTTATTTCTTTTGAGACAAAAATCACACTGTATACCTCTGATTGGTATAAAACTAGCTTTATATACTTGGGTAGCCTTAAACTCAAAGAGATTCATCTGTCTCTGCCACTAGAAAGTTGGGTAATGTCATGTGCCATCACAACCAGCCTCTATTCTTGATAAAGAAATAGAGAGTATTAAAATATTACTCACTGACAGTAAATTGAATATTTCCAAGTTTCTTTGTACATAGACCAAAACTAAAAACAACCTACCTTAAATCATAGTTGTGTACACAACTTCATTCATTAAGATATGTCAGTAGTTTCAAAACCATGGACGGAAGAGGAAAGGTGACTTCTTCTAATCTACTAGAAGCTGATGTATCTAATTTAGAAAGGTATGAAGGTGATTTTTATTTTTCAAATTCATGCATGCAAAGATGCATCCTGTACTGTAATATTGTGTAATGCACACAGCTTATACTCTATTATGATTGAGTGGATAATTACTGAATAGGCCTAAGAGTTTTCATATTAAGTACTGTTTTGTGATTAAGCTCTCTCTGAACCCAGCTATGATTTACATAAATTGAATTGAAGACAAACATGTCTCTAATAGAATAGAGACTACAAATGGTGACCATCTTTTCTTCCACATGCTCTCTGGGTGAGTGTTTAATTGCACATGTTCTCACTCACCTCGATATCAACATTGAAGAGACAGACTTCCTTAAGGGTTGATCTTATTGATCTTCTTTTTGTCCTTTATTGGCTCTTTCAGAAGATAACCCACATTCTTGCCACTTCAAGAGAGGGAGACAGAGACATACAGACAGACAAACAGACAGACAGACAGACAGATAGACAGACAGAGAGAGAGAGAGAGAGAGAGAGAGAGAGAGAGAGAGAATGTACCCATGCTAAGAATTTTAAAAAGTAAAGTCTCTAATTTTAATAAGAAAATTAAATTAAAATAATGAAATGTAAGAACCTTCACAAAGAGATTTCAGTGGTTGGAGAGGAGACAATAGAGCTAATTTGAACCACACCCCCCCCAAAATAAGAAAAATATTAAGAAGTTTGGCATATTTCAAATTCTAAATGGCAAAGAAGCATCATGTATTCTAACATCCCATGACATATGTACCTTCTCTCAATTACTTTTGATTGACATCTTTAATAATAAATACTCATTCATTTCAAAATTACCATTTTTTGAGAAAAATATAATTTTCATAATGTTAAAACAATATGATTGTCCACAAATATGTTAGAAAAGATAATATCGATGAATCTGGCACACTTGACTGTGAAAAAACCATGGACCTCAAGCCAACAGGAAGCACTTCAGACAATGGAGTAAAGCTCAAAGGATGAGAGGTGCCTTCTCAGGAAGATCACATCAACTGGTGGTCCACTGGCAAATGTTTAGCATGGAAAACATACAAACATGCAGCGTTATATGTACTGAACAGTTTATATTTAGGCACATAGGTATTACATACACCTATAGGGATGTAATAAAATTAGCAAGTAAAGAAATTAAACAACAAAGAACTATGTCAAGAATAAAAACCTATGACCAAAGCAGTTAATTCTTCTAGAATATTAAGTGATATATCTTACATTTAATTTTAATTTAAAATTAAATTTTTAAAAATCGTATACTTAATGATGTTAACACCAAAATGATAAACTGATGATTAAAGAATAAATTAATGTGGTAACAGAAATAAAGAAATATCTATATTATCAGATGAGGTAATGGGAGTAGAGTGATAGCTTAGTGGTAAAGAATGATTTCTGCTCTTTAACAGCACATGAGGACAATCACATACATCAATCACATAATGTACCACATAAACTTATATAATTATTGCCAAATATTTTAAAAATTAAAGAATGGTTGGCCTAGATTTATTAGCAGCAAACTTCAGAGAATTTGGGGAACTCAGTTAATTGTTAATGGTAAATTAAAGCAAAACAACTCCAATTCTATGATGAAATTGGTCTTAGATATGCTCATTGGGCAATACTACTTGAAGATGTTGCTAACACATGTTTTAGGAGACATGAAATACTTCCCATATCTTACTTATTCCTGATCCTGTAAAATAACCTAAAACCAAACAATCATTTATTTGTGGGATAGTATTATTTTATAAGCAAGACATCTCAATAAAAATTTCCAGAATTATCTTTGCACTTACATGTGGATTTACTACTTATCTTGTAAGATAGCCAAGTTAACCAGGAAAGGAGACAGAACTTTTCTACTTAGGAGAGTCTTCATAACAGGAGGGGACTGTGAAAGAAAATTTGAGTAGCTCAGGTAATGGATTCTTCTCTGCTCTCCTGGAATAAGCCAGTTATCTGAGGAGGTTGAAGCATCCCAGAGGTGTTGGGTTGATGGAATTCTAGTACTTTTGGAGTGTCCCTCTTAAGGCAGAAGAATGGAGTTCAAAGAGAACTTGTCTCTCCATTTGCAGTTCTTCAAGTACCTTCTGCTGAAAATAATCAATAGAACAACAGCAGGGTTTTAAGCAGCATGTTTCAAATGGCTTCACGGTCGTGCACAGTTGTATTAGGGGTTGCATGTTCTGGTCTGTAATGTCTGTTTCTCTTTCTCTACTTTTAGTGTTAAATCATTACTTTTTATACCTTTATTAAATCAGTGTACAGTTTACTCATAAATTAAATAATGAAAAGACAGAAAAATAATGGGATAGAAAATGAAGAAAAGATTGCTTATGTTATTATTAGTCTTCAATTCTTTTTTATAAAGATACATCAATTATATTTGTACATTGCAATACACAGTTGAAATAATGTTTTCCATTTATATAATTTATGAGTCTCTGTCTTATTTTACAAACTTTTCAGTTTTGTCCTTATAAATGAAGAATCTCAGTAATTAGAATTGTCAGCAAAACCATGGAAATGAAATTATATTTTATTCTAAAGCAATTGGATAATGGTAAAAGAAATATAGAATCAAATAAGACAAAGTACTCCAATGTGGTTTGGGGAAATTATTGTGAATATATTTATAACTAAATGATTATTAAGTGACAGGAACTATCCTGGTAATTTTTCAAAAATATACTTATTAAAGAAACATTCTTCATTTGATAAATTGAGTAATAATTTTCCCAGCAGTTTTGGAAGAGCTGATTTCCATATCATTCTGCATTGATTTAGTTGAAGAACTCTGTAAGCAGAGGTTACTTCACAGTCTACAAATATGTCTATCCTCTCATTTGTTAGATTGTTAACCTGGTACCAATATCTTTAATTCAATTGTATCATTCCTTATTTTATAAGAAAAAAATAATAATTATAAGAGATTATTTTTCTTTTACATGTCCCACTCTTTTTTAAATATCACCCCAAATAATCATAAGCTTTGAGTTACTAAAAGCAAAAAGACAGTCTGAAATTATTTCCAATTATCATGTTTTGAGTTTAGAACGTTCTAGAATTTGATAAGAAAATCAAAAATGGATGGTTTTTTTTTCCAAATCTATATCTGTATATCAGAGATGGAAAGTGATGGTAACTTAACATGCACTCGGTAATTTCAGCAAAATTTGCACATTTAAGTAGGACTGATTCTGGTATATTTTTTACTTCACTAAGATTCATCATCATTGTCAGGATCAGTCTTTGCTTCGTCTGTGGTCCGATGACTGTGTAGAGTGCAATCTAACAGACTTTATAGAAAATGCCAACTTAATGCTAAAAAGAAACATGACATTCAACTGTGGTTGAGTGTGGTTCTAATCAAATTCTGGGCCAAGAACTTTGCATGATTTTTTTTTCAATAGGCCTGTGAAAGTATCCACATTTACAAGTATGAAATTGAATATAAAAATGAAATGGCTCCAGGATCACATTGTCAATTGATGAGTTAGAATTCTTACACTGACATCTACTTCCTACTCCAGGATCACATTGTCAATTGATGAGTTAGAATTCTTACACTGACACCTACTCCCTTTTTTTTAGAATAAATAATAGTGATATTGTATTGGCTTTAAAAAGCAGTGACATACAAGTACCCTTTTTCTTGTATCATTATCGTAAGTTTAGAATCCTATTTTTTCTGTAGTTTGTTAAAATTAGGCTTTGGTTTGGCCTTTTAAAAATGATCACTGTCTTGATAAAATCCCAATTTATAAGCATTCTTGGTCTCATTTTGAACATAGATGACTGCTGTGCATATGGAAGACAATTATACTATTATCCCAGTGGCACTAGTAAGATATCAGATATATTAGACTGAGGAAACTCTTCTATTTCAGCAAGATAATTAGGTTGAAAATAACAATAACAGAGTTCCCCACCTATGTGAAATCTGACTAACCATCTTGGGCATCAAACAGGCAGTGAATGTCTAACTCTTCCTGATGCTGTAGATAGATTTTCCATTTTTTTCCCACTTCTATTGATGTAGCCTATTGAAATTACAATTTGCCTGCACACCTCTTTGCAGTGCTGGACTTGCTGTCTATCAAGTTTCTAGCTCTATTATCTAAAGCTTCTTTGAAACCCCTTGCCTCTGTAAAATGATAGATATATATAGATAGATGATAGATAGATGATAGATAGATAGATAGATAGATAGATAGATAGATAGATAGATAGAAACAGATGATCGCTATCTAGATATTAGATAATAGGTAGGTAATATATAGATGATAGAGAGATGACAGCTAGATAGTGACAGAGACAGACAAACAAATGATAATAATAGGCAGCTACATGAATGATAATAAATAACAGATAGATATCTATAACTATCTATCTATCTATAGATATAGATATAGATATAGATATAGATATAGATATAGATATAGATATAGAATTTGCTGTGTGGTATGTGATTTGAGCATTATTATTAGTGATTAAAATTTGTATTAAAAGAGTATTGGTTCAGACAGTGCTATCTTTCAAAAGTGTGAGTAGCTACCAAATTGTGGTCAATGAAACAATCATATCAATTGAGTTTATTGTTATTTAATAAATTATGAAATTGTGAAAAGACAGAAGTGTGTTTCTGACACAGAATACTCATGACAAAGCAAAAGAAAAACCTAAGTTTATGTAAGTCAGATATGTATCTTTAAGAAGGTCCTATAGACTTATTTTCCCTATAGTATTTTTCTGGGCAATAACATGTATAATATGTAAGCATTCCACAATCCTTGATGCAAAATACTGGAAACCATTGCTTGTTTTGATTCATTTTATCATTTCTGCTTACAAAGGTCACCTTTTATGTTTTGTTTTGTTTTGGTTTGTTTTTTTTTTTGTTTGTTTGGTTGGTTTTGGTTTTTTGAGACTGGGTTTCTCTGTATAGCCCTGGCTGTCCTGGAACTCACTTTGTAGACCAGGCTGGCCTCACACTCAGAAATCTGCCTGCCTCTGCCTCCGGAGTGCTGGGATTAAAGGTATGCACCACCATGGCCTGTCTCACCTTTGTTTTTCAGCATGTGCAAAGTCCACGTTTAATTTTCTTCACTCAGGGATTTATTTTCAATAACATGTTTGACCGCTTGCCACAATCGAAGAAGGATAGCATTAAACCTTACAAATTAATTATCTTTCTTAATATAACCTGGAATTTATGAAATGGTTCTTTGGGGGCCACCCAACCAAAATATGAGTCAATATATAGAGTTTCTTTACTCTAGTTAGGATGTCTTTACTCTAGTTAGGATGGCTTTGGATCTGCAACTTTGCATCTGCACTAGTAGATAGGGCCATGGCTGAATGTGACATTTCCAATTTTGCCTCTAGCTTTGGTCATCAAATCACTTTTATTTTCTAAGTTAAATCTTCCAGTACTTCCCTTTAAAAATAACATTTACCATTGTATTTATGATCTATTCTTATAATAAATGGAATAAGTTCCATTCTAAGTTTCATCACTTATCTTAATCATATCTGCTACGTCAATTTTGCTATAAACATTTTTGCAAGCTGCATAACTTCTTGTTATAGGATGAGAAGCATTCCTCAGAGAATAGACTGACTAAGAAAACTTTAGCTCTGACAGTTGACTGTTAGATTTTCTCAAACCTTTGCAATTATAAATTGCAAAGGAGAAAAGACAAACTAAAAATGTTAGAAGTAGGAATACTGACAACACTTCGTAATTTCACTCTTGCTGGTGTACTTCCAGGTGAGCATATTTAAATTTTAAAGTCTAAATGTCTTAATAACACCAACTCAATTCACTCTCACTTTTACAAACTTCATCATAAATCTCAACCCCAGGACAATGAATCACAGCTAAGTTTTTTAAAAACAGCAGCATTGTATTAACATGGGGGCTTCAATTTAGTTGCCCCAGAGAGATAGTATGTGCCCCCCCCTTTTTTTCTGATTGATATATTCCTTGAAAATTAAGTGCTTCTTTTCTTTTCTATTTTTCTTTTTACAAAAATTTCTTCATGGAAGTAATTGGTAAGTGAAACAGAAATCAGAGAGAAATAAAGAACTAATGTGCATTCTTTCATAGCTTTAATAAACCAAATCATTTAATTCACTGATTTCCTTGTGTAAGACTCTGAGACAATAATTGTTTTTTATTATTTTAAAAAATGAACACAGTCTTCTCTGAGATACACTCTAAGTAGCTGCATTGTAAAATGAATAGAATTTTCAACAATTTGTATTACAAAATAGTGTACTAATTAATGTGTTAGGGTGATTTTGATTATTGGCAGCTCAAATTAGATGAAATAATTCAATTAACTTTAAGTTTTGGGGGTTTTGTTTGGTTGATTGTTTTTAGTTTTTCTTTTCTTTTCTTTTATTTTCTTTCCTTTTCTTTTCTTTTCTTTTCTTTTCAGTTCTTTTCATTTCTTTTCTTTTGCTTTCAGTTTTTTCTCTTCTTTTTCCTCCATACTATACTTGATGATGTTTGTATGTTTCATTTAGGTTGTTACAAATGATAGGATTTTATTGCTTTACTTTTACAAAGAGATCACTTTGTGTATTTCTATATTTTTATTTGCTACTCTATTGGCACTCACTTTGACTGCCACTATTCATTGATTATTATCAATGTGTTTCAGTGAACATGAGCATGTATACCTTTCTTTGACATAATGATCATTTCCTACAGATTTATTCCCAGTAGAAACATTGCTGGAACTTATGACAGTTATAGCTTTAATTGTGGGGCAATAGCACAACATTGCTTTTAACAACAGTTACCAGAATATATAATCCTATCAACAGGGTTTAAAGATTATACTTTGCACTTCCAAGCAATCATCCTTATAAATAATTTTATCTCTGGGGTCTTCCCAAATCCATGTCTCTGGCAAATCCTAGAGATGCTCCCCACCCTGAGAACTTTCTGTTCTCTTCACGAGGTTTTCTATCCCCAGGATTGTCTCAGTTTTGTTTTCGTTATTACTTCTATTTCCATTTTCAGGTCTCGGACAGTTTATTCATATCCTTCATGTCTAATTATAAATTTATGTACTTCTTTATATTTATTTGCTACCTTTTTTTAAATACCTCTATTTGGTTGACTGTATATTTCTGTATTTCTTTAAGGGATTTATCCATATCTGCTTTAAAGCCCTCTATCATCTTTTTAAGATTGTCTCTATAAGATCCTCTTTATGTGCTTCACTTTCATTACGATAGCCAGTATTTGTTATAGCAGGATATCTGTGCTCTCACAGTGCCAAATCTGAACTTGGGAGTTATTGATTGTGTTCTATTGTTGTTCTCTAGGTGTCTGGTTTTTCCTGGTGTTTGCTGGATATTCCTGATGGCAGCAGAACTTCTCGAGATGGTGTGGGGAGCTCTGAGCCAGAAGTGAAGGTCAGGGTGCCCTAGTATGTTGGCTGTACATCAGACACACCCCAATTTCAGGCTGTGTCCCAGGGAGACCCAGTTGGGGTGGCAGGAGGATCCAACTCTCCAAGCTGCCCCAGGCAAACCAGCAGGAGTAGCAGGCAGATCTGATTATGATAGGTGGTCCTGCAGGATTCCAAGCTGGTTGGTTTGGAGGGCCCCAAAGATTTCTACGGGGAGGCATGATGCTCTTGCAGTCCCCCAAGGCTCCTCTGGAGTGAGGAACAATGTCAGAGCTAGACAATGGGGCAGTGGTAAATATTTTGCTTCATATACCCATGATTCATTTGTCTACCTTCGATTCTTAGAGATTTTATATTTGTAGTTTGCAATGTGTTTTGGTATCAACCTCTTATATGTAGGGTTTCAAATCCTTATTTTTGTCCGCTGTGATCATTTTCTTTGCAAAGTGGAGGTTTTACATTATAGGTGAATTTATAGTTAACAAATGCTCACTACTAACAATTTGAGAATTTTGTACTGTTTCTTCACAATTTATAATATATAATTCTTATTTTCTTAACTAGAATCCTAAATTGGGAAAATATTGAAAAAGTCATATGCAAAGTTACCTGCTACCATGAAAATTTCAAGATGTATAGTATATTTTATGTATATACCAAATATACTGAACCTATTACATGAAAACAATGTCCTAGTAGGTTGATAATCTAAGAGCACAGTGCTAGGAATGGGTTGCTTTTTTAGAGTGCATGTCCAGTTTGAACCAATAGATACCTGACCTTACAAGCTAATCTCAGTTCTTTGGTTGCCCTTTGAAAATTTATAAGATCCTATTAATGAAGGTATCAAGTATTTAGATCACAGAGTATGGAAATGGAGATATCAAGATGGTCCTGTCTTTGGTGCTTTATCTGTACTGGTGAGTTTTCATAATGCTGGAAGGTGCTATTCATGCTACTGGAAGAGTAATCATTCGTCTTTGCCCAGCTGTGAACCCTGAACACTGCTATAACTACTTGACTGACAGGATTTGTCTACTGGGACAACAGTGGCATGAATATTATGAAAATAAACAACTATCCTCTCTTTTAATTGACAACCTTCTCAATATGTTTAAACTCATACCTTACAACATTTTAGGCCTATAATCTATGGTGAGATGTGTTATAGGCCTTAGGGCAGAAGTTAATTCTATTATTTTGATAAATGGACATAGCGTTAAAATGACTTCTCAAGGTTTATTATAATATCCATTGGTTAATGCATTTCTCATCAGGGAAGATTATATTTGTAGTAGATGATTATTAATAGAGAGACCCATAACTAGCTAAGGTGTAAAGATTAAGTGTCTGAGACATGTTCAGCTGTAAGTGAGACATTTACCTCCTCACACCTACTCCTTCCAAATTCAGGGATAAGTAGGAAGAGAAAAGGGAAGATTAAAAAAAGACAGAGGGTGTTGTTGAGTACTAGGTAACTGTGCCCTCCAGACACAACAGTATAGCTACACATATAAACTTTCTGCAAGTATAACCTCATGCACAAACCAGAGGGAATATCATCATGGAGATATGAAATCCCATTACTAGCTATGGAAATATTTATAATTGATAACTCCTGGGAGTGGAAGAGTCATTTTTAAGGATCTTGCATCTGATGAGTCAACCATGCTACAATCAGAGACAATACACTCCAAAAGTATCAATAGAACAAATTGGACTTCATAGCTCAACAACACAAAAACATAGAGGACTCAAGGAAAATGAGTAAAGTCATGGGAATATATCTGGTAGGGGTTAGAGGAGGGATATATATGACCAAATAACTGTCCAAAGTTCTCAAAGCAATAATAATAATAACCCACTATAGTCACACTTTTTATTCACTTGGTCTTCTGTACTCAATGGATACTATAATCACCAATTTTTTCTCTCTCAGATTTTATTATTAATTTTACCTTTAAGGCAAATATAACATGTTATTGGGGACTTTGAAACTTTTAAATATCACTATTTGTAACATGTTATACTAACCCTGAGAAATCAATGTACTGTGAGACTGGAGAGTTGGCTCAGCATTTAAGAGTACCTGCTGCTCTTGTAGTGTCTTACTCACTTCTGCCTGTAACTCTAACTACAGAAGATCTGATACTCTCTGCTGGACTCCATAGGCATCTGCACGTAGATGAATTCAGATCCCCATATAGACATGTACAACACATAATTTAGAAAACAAAAAATATATTAAAAAATATAAGAAACTAGCAAATATAACCCTAACCCAACACTGGACTGTTACCACTGGCAAATAATAATACTGACAGACTTAAACACTGAGATGTTTATACCAATAATCCATACTAACAATTTTACTACATTTAATAATAATAATAATAATATTTAGTATTAGAAAGTATTTTAGAAACTAAAATCATTAAGCAATCCAAAATTAATGTTCAAAGAGAATTGACTGGGTAAATACAAAACCAGCCACTATACATCAATTTAAAAACAGGAAAAAAAATTTAAAAATGTAATTACTCTTTTAGCTCTATAAGAATGACTAGCATGGATCAAATACTAATCACAAAAATTTAATTTTATTTTTTTTACTTTACACTTTGGAATTACTAAGTAGTAAAGATTGTTCAAAGACATCCTGTAAAATAATCTTTGTATTAAAATGTCCCTACTAGAATTTGAAAAGACATACTGCATTTTCTATATTTTATTTACACACATCATATACTTTATACCTAAAGTACTCAATAATGTTATTACTAATCTTATGAAGAAAACATAGATGCAAAAAATATGGAAGGTACTTTAAAATTTAAAAACATTAAATCCTCCGTGTCCTAAAATCATTGAGACAAAAATGGAAGTTGAACAACAGAAGATTTATCACAAACTTACACCCATCGAGATATATGAAAATTGAGTTTAAAAATGTTTGGGTTAAAAATATTGGAAATTTATTGCTGGCAGAATGGGACATTAAGAATCTGCTTAGTGTGTCTGGTGAGATGGCTCAGTGTTTGAGTTTGTACAACTCTTCCACACCATATAAACTGTTTTCTCGCAACCATGTATGGCAGTTTAGAATACACACAAATGTTGCTCTGACACCTTCTTCTGTCATCTGTAGACACATGCACTCATTTACACACACACACACACACACACACACACACACACACACACACACACAAACAAATTCTTTAGAAAATACCTGGTTTTATTTGTATGATATTCTCTCTTATTTGAGCATTTTAATAATGACTTTAGGGCACCCACTTGCAATGCTTAAATAAAGGGAGAACTAAATAATGATGTAGGACTTAAAGTGCTTTAAGTGAACAGTTATCTATCACTGGATGAGGAAAAGGATAGAACTTCTCTGTTTTTAAAGAGGAGACACCAGGAACATTGTGTTTCTGATGCTATAGATAGTACCTGAATTTTGCGTTATGTTCCTTTAATTATTCCCTGAGTACTGGCAGTTTATACTGAACTGAACATTTTAAGACAATGTAAATCATCACTCAGTTGATAAAAAAATTCAATCCACAGCTTTCCCCTCAATTTTATATTAGGTTTTCTTAAGAAAAGCCTGTCGATACTCTTGACTGACAGCTGATAAATCCCCAAAGCAGCTATATAGATTAGCAATTATTCTTGCATATAACTACTCTAAATTTGAGTTGGGATAACTTTATGAACACTGTCTTATACATGTCAATGCGTTTTTTTTTTTTTTTTCTTCTTCTGTCTCCTTAATTGCTTGTATATTACTCAGGCAATTCTTCTCATTATATGACATGGTAATAAAGATTTTTTTTTACCTTGTTATTCACTTCTTATTCTTTTTCTTTATACCTAGTTTTCACCTTAATGCCTTATATCTCTGAGATAGTATTCTGAAGTTAGTCATGCATCCACTGCAATCAGAAGCATTGTCAATATTCTTCTCCATAAATATATTTTAGATTTACTTGTTTCTTTTCCCTTTCAAAACTTTATGAGATATTCAGCATTTTTAATGCTCACGTGGGCAGTTAGTTAAAGAAAGGAAAATGGAGTATTACAACAAACATAGACCTTACATTTAAAGCATTTGTAAAGTTTGAATAAGGATACTGAATTCAAAAATATGTAAAGATATCAGTCTTCATTTGCTTTGCCTTGAATCAAATGCTAATTTAATTATTTCTAGAGTGATTTTTTTTTTTTACTAGAGTGATTTTTTTTACTAGAGTGATTTTTTTCCCTAGAGAGATTTTTTTTTTTCTAGAGTGTAAACTGATAAAACACTTAAAGGGTGGATGTGGATAGTAATGACTATAAAGTGAAGATATTACATACTTTATTCCTTCAATCATGTTTTTATCCTTTCCTTTTTAAATTTCTTTTGACTGTAAGTCGTAATACTCTTCCAAATGAGTCTTTCTTATAAAGTAAAAAAAAAATGTTCACTGTATTATATAGGAAATTAAGTTTTATTTTTAAAATGACTTATTTTACTCAACAACTGCTTTGGAATCATGATTATGGGGCAAGTGAACTGTGCCACCAGACAGTACAACTTTGAAGGCTGAGTGAGCTCTAATGCCATGAAACTCAAAATTAAGAACAGTGGAGTGGGACCAACTCCTTGTCAAACTCTACCTGCTCTGGAAGAGCTAGCCACGGATCCAGTTTCCAACTTGTAGTGATATGCCAGAGTGCCTGGGTACACAGGAGGCTGGGAACCACAGCAACCATTCCAGACCCCACTGTTTCCCACCTGGTAAAACAGGGACTGAGGACCCACATTACAGACTGGGATCTACCTCCTCTAAGCAGCGTGCTCTGGCACCCCAGCAGCAAGGCTGACACATAGCCTGGCACATGCTGAAATATATATATAATTCTTGTTTTGGTTTTGATTTTGTGTTTTTGAGGTAGTCTTTCTATAAATTCCTTACTGTCCTGTAATTCTTCCTGTAGAGCAGGCTAGTCATGACTTCACAAAGACTGGTCTGCCTTAGGCCTCCAAGTCCTGGGATTAAATACAAGCACCACCACCTGGCAAATATATTTAATTCATTGACAAACACACTATTGGTTGAAATATTAATATTAACACCTCACATTTATTTGACATCTAATATTAAACATATCGAATGATAAATTATATTTATTTAATATCATAGTTGCTATAAGATAAGGTCTATTATTAAGTTACTTGACAGACTTTATAGCTGAGGATTAGAGGAATTTTAATTTTACTAAGAGTAACCATAGTGCAAAACACATTCTATTTTGAGGAAGAACTATTGCAAAATCAGAACTAGATACTTTAAGATTTTAAGTCCCTATCTGCCTGTTAAATTACCAGGGATTTTAGGTTTGGGTGCATTATTTGGGAGATAAGACACTTGTTAGAATCTTTTGTGATGTCCATTTAAGTACAGTGAAGCATCTTTGTAGGCGACCAAATAATGAAAAAAAAAAAAAAAAAAAAGAAAGAAAGAAAGAAAGAAAGAAAGAAAGAAAGAAAGAAAGAAAGAAAGAAAAGAAAGAAAGTTCATTCTACAGAACATTAGTAGGAATTATTGCTTACGGTCAAGTAGGAATTATCCCAAGAACACAAGCAAGATTTAAACATATTTATTTGAATTGCCAATCTACTGCTCTGATACCATTTTTTATTGTTGTTGTTAAATTTGAAGAAAATATTGAGTGGGAGTGAGCATGATCGACAATATATGCAGCTACACTACATGAAGATCAGCTATTAATTATGAAACAAAAACTCAGAGTTTATTATGAATCCTAAAATTAGAAATTTTTGTCTTTAACTTTTTTCCAATCCTTTACTCTGAGGTAGTGCCTGTCTTTGTCACTGAGGATTGTTCCTTATTTGCAATAAATTGGTGGATCCTGTTAATGTACTCAGTCGGTTAGCCTATGTCTTTATATTGGAGAATTTAATCCATTGATGTTGAGATATATTAAAAACAGATGCTTGTTAGCTCCTATTATTTTTGTTTCTGGGGGTGATATTGTGTGCATATGATTCTCTTCTTGAGGGTTTGTTGTAAACTGTTTAGTTTCTTTGGTTTTCTTGGGTGTTACCCTCCTTGTGTTGGAGATTACATTCCAGTATCCTCTGTAGTGATGGATTAGTAGAAATATATTATTTAAATTTAGTTTGTCATGGAAAAGTTTGGTTTCTCCATCTATGATGAGTGTTTTGCTATGTAAAGTAGCCTGGGGTAGCATTTGTTTTCTCTTTGGATCTGGATCACATCTGTCTAAGATCTTCTAGCTTTTAGAATCTCCATTGAGAAGTCTAGTGTAAATCTGATAGGTCCAAGTTTGTATGTTATTTGACCTTTTTCCCTTAGTGATTTTAATATTCTTTCTTTGTTCTGTGCAATTGGTGTTTTGATTATTATGTGATAAGGTGATTTTCTTTTCTAGTCCAATCTAATTTGTATTCTATAGGCTTCTTGTATATTTATGATCATCTCTTTCTTTAATTGGGGGAAGTTTTCTTCTATGATTTTGTTGAAGACAATTTCTGGTCCTTTGAGCTAGGATCTTCTCTTCTATTCCTAATATTCTTAGGTTTGGTCTTTATTTTGTGTCCTGGATTTTCTGGATGTTTTGGGTTAAGAGTTTTTATGTTTTGAAATTTCTTTGACTATTGTATCAATATCTTTTAAGGTATTTTCTATGCCTGAGATTCTGTCTTTTATCTTTGCATTCTGTTGTTGATGCTTATATCTGTAGCTCCTAATCTCTTTCCTATGTTGTACATCTTCAGGGTTGCCTCCCTTTGTGTGTGTGCATGTGGCGTGTATGTGTGTGTGTGTGTGTGTGTGTGTGTGTGTGTGTGTGTGTGTGTGTGTGTTTATTGTTTCTATTTCCATTTTTAGCTTTTGGATCATTTTATTCGATTCTTCCAGCTGCTTGATTATATTTTCCTGTATTTCTTTAAGGGATTTATTTGTTTCTTCTTTAAGAACTTCCATCTATTTGCCTGTCTTTTCCAGTATTTCTTTAATAGAGTTATTTACATCCTCCTTAAAGGCCTCTATCACCTTCATGAGATAGCAGTTTTGGGTCATTATCTGGCTTTTCATGTATTATGGGGTAGCCAGGACTTGCTGTGGTGGAAGAACTGGGTTCTGATGATACCAAATTGCATTGAGTTCTATCACTTATGATCTTGTGCTTGCCTCTGCCCATCTGCTTATCACTAGAGTTAACAAGCCAGGGTTTCTCTGACTGGAACCAACCTTGTTGGAGCTCTGTGACTGAGTTAGAGCTGGTCTCCTTGGAGACAAGCAATGTTGTCTCTGATTAGTGTGGCCCTCCTCTGTCTCTGGTTAGAGAACTCATGTGCCCCTGGTTACTGGGATCTCTCCTGAGAGGCTTGCAGGATGTAGTGTTTGGATAGGTATTGGGCCACAGGACCTGCCTTGGTGGATAAGTGGGACTGAATTGAGGTGGAGCTCAGGGAACACGGGTAGTTCCTGCATCAGCTGGGCTGTGTGGTTTTCCCAGCTGGTATAGATGAAATTCTAACCTGTGTCCTTGGTCACTACAGACCTCCTGGGAAATAGGTAGGCTACAGTATTTGGATAAGTATTGGCTGGGTTGCTGAACTTGTAAAACTACAGTTTTAAATGCACTGAAAATCATGGCATTTCAAATACATTTTCATCAAATACATCAAAAGAAACATGTAAACAAGTCTTTCCTACCCAGTATGGTTAATAATGAAGGATTTCAGAAAACAAGTAATGTTTTTGTCTCTAGATCTCATAACAGATTAACATCTGGTTTACAGTTGATGCTACTACTGTACTTTGAATCTATACAGCTATGCATCAAAATACAAATAAATTAACTGTCAGAAAGTACCACTGTTTGAAATCTTGTTAAAATATAACTTTTCCTAGAAACTGGGAGATTTGCATATTTTAAAGACAAAGTTGCTTGCTTTGAATTATTTTCACTGTCTGTCAGATATAATTAAATGAGAACATACTGTCTTAAAGCTGCTAGAATCTTGGGACAAAAATATCACAATTTTGCATACTTTAAAGATTTTTGTGTTATTTATTTGAACAGAAAATGTGTACTTGTTAATGATTTATGATGTGTTAGTTTATAATATTCTTTCATTTGCTTAGTAGCTTAAGTTTTAAAAAAGTAAAAAAAATAAAAAATAAAAATATCCTTTATTATTATGTCATGAGAAAACAAATTACACTTTTATAATGTTATGGAAAATATATATTTAGTTCTAATTGCTTGGGTGTTGGACACGAAGAATATTTGATTATAAGCAGCTGTATTATAACAATAATAATTTTATAACAGTAATATTTATAACAGTAATAATTATTAATTATAGATTTTTGTCTCTGGATAAAGACTGAATTGAAATAATAAAGAAAAGACAAGAAAAATACATATTCTGTATCAAAACAGTTTATCAAGGATGTAATTTATTTCATAATATCAAGGCTATGCGATATAGGTTTATGCTTGAATTCAGATAAGTTAACGTCATCATAAGTCCCTTTTCTATGTATCAGCAGACCCAGTTTTACTGCTTGTATTGTCATGCAGGATGGATAGGAGAAAGACAATGATAGAAACAAAGTGACTGCCTCAAAATAGTCTTCTTTTCAATAATATTTCTCAGCTTTCCACCACTGATGTTCTCACCCCTCTGGGACAATTTACAAAGCAACTTGAACCCCTAATTTCCTAAAGTATGTCCAGAAGTCCAGACCTATATAGTGTTGACTTACGCATTGCAGCTTAAGGAAGCCAAGATTGGAAATTCTTAGCCTGGCTTGGATCTGAGATTTGAAAGCAACATGGAACCTTAACACACACACACACACACACACACACACAGACACACACACACACACACACACACACACACACACACACACACACACTAAGTTATTATAAGCTACTTAATTGATAATTATAATTTCTCCACAAAAGATAGGAAACAAAATCCTTGTTACAAACTCATTTTTTTCTACTGTCACCTTCAAAGAATCATTTAACTCTGTTTTTAGGAAATCTATTGAAGGCAAATTAAACCCAGAGAAAACCAAGTAATAAAGGTTACAGGCATATTTTACTCACTAAAGATAAAGTCACTTTGTATCTCTGAATGAATTTCTTTGCTCAACATGTCAGGATAACACATTGCCTGTTAAAGGCTCTGCTTGCCACAAGTTAGGAGTTAATATTCCAAAATCAAAAATGTGAATTCATGTTTATTTTGTTAGAAATCATGGTTTTAGGAACAATATTTTTTATGCAGAGTAATTTTGAAAAAATGGTAACAAGTTCAAAAAAGAAAGCATAATTTTAATTACATTTTCTCATGGAGATACACAGAAGAGGACACTAAGAAAAGAAGCCTTTTAAAAGAGGGGAAATAAGCAAGAGAAAGGCCAGTTTCATAAAAATAGATCTTGAGGAGCATATTTAAGGGAAAAAAATGGAAATTATTTAAACTTCATGGGTAAAAGTCTGGATTTTGGTGAGATGCTATAAGAGAATAGACTAAGATTAAAGATGTAAGAAATTATTGTAAGCAGAAAATAATTATATCAAACAGAAACTCTCTGTTGTTTTATAACCATTGTACTGTTAATGTGATGTAGTAAACTGAATAGATAAGAATGTTTTTAACTTTTTATTTTGTTCTTTGTGAATTTTCCACCCTGTTCCCCTATCCCATTCTTTACCCCTCCCCTTCTACCTGCTCTTCACCCTTGCAAGTTAAACATAACAGAGGAAAGAAAAAAATTGTGAAAGGTTTAGTGTTTTATAATGTATGCCACAAAATACCCTTTTGTCCACAATTCTTTGCTTGTTCCTTGCAATGATTCATTGGTCTGGTATGAGGCCTCTGGCCTCTGCTACTCTAACAGTATTGGAACATCAATGGGATTCATCTCAGAAATCCTGTTGTTGTTCTGTGTCATGGAGCCACTATAGTTTTAGATTTGTAGGATTAGCCCTTCAAACCTCTAACTGTTCATCAATCAGGTTAATGGTTGTCTGGACCAATTCAAAGCCTTGAAACTGGGTCTGAGAAGTATCAGATGTGATCAGCCCACAAGATACTTCATCCTTTGGGAATGCTCAACAGCAATCCCTGTAACCAGGGTGAACTCTACTTTCCTGCCAATTCTTCCACATGCCATAGATAGTGAGGGACAGAGGAAAGGAGAACATCACTCCCTTATCCACACCACAGCCCAGTAGACAAAAGGCAGGGTCAGCTCTCCTGTCCTCACACTTTTGGGAGCAGAACACTCCACATCCATTATTAGCTCATCTGTGCTGCCCATGCCAGGTACAGGGTCTGCTCTCCAGAGTATTGCAACAGATGAGGGGCACAGCTGACTCTCTTGTGCTGATTATATTAGGTTAGCTCTCATTCTTGCTAGAGGTGGCAAGGGGTTGGCAGAGCATCCTTTCCTCACCCATGTCACTCACTGTATGGCAGAGAAGTGATGGGACTAGCTATTGTATGCTCACAAACTATAGGCCAGTTTACCCAATTGAAAACTAGTGTGGATTCCCAACCCAGATGATGAAGCCTAATGTGTTGCCCATGCTCCTGACATCTCTCAGGAGCACTGCATGAATGGTGTCATACTCTATCCAAATTGAGCTTGGGTCTACTACCCTCCATAGAGACAATATCCGTGTCATGATAAATACTAATAAACTTCTGTTTCCCTGACAAAGAATTGGCTTCTCAGAAACCATGTGATAGACAAGCTGTAATCTAGCTGATATGCTTGGGAGATCCCTATCCCCACCGCAGCTATTTCTCCTTTGTCCCTTTTCCTCTCTCCCACCTAACTTTACCTAAATAAGCAAGTCCTGATATTCCAATAAACAAAATGTCCTCTGAAAGAGTCTCAGGAGACATTCATATCTCCCATACTCAATATAGCCCAAGACATTGGTTCCCGAATACTCTGCATCCTGAGATCACTGGAAAGCAATGACAGATTAGGGGTAAGGGATCCTCAAGCCAGTTGTAACCACTTCAAATCTCCCTCTTGTCAATTTGACACTGCAACATATCTATCTTAAAACATACCCTTTTCTTGTCCCAAGAATCCATGTAAATATCAGAATACAAATCAGATTCTAATTTTAGTAATCTCAGTTTTTCAACATTTTTAACACACTAAAAGCCCTGGGCCTTTTTTAAATAAATCCAGTTTCTTAACTGTAGCCTAATATAATATCAAAAACAAGATAAATATTTTACTTCAAAATGAAAAAACCAGGACACACTTATTATTAGATCAAAGTGAATGAAAAATCAAGAATTATAAATCAATTTCTGTAGCTTATTACCCAACATCTAGGACCTATTCAAAACAATCTGAGCTCGTAAGAAGTCCCTCCCCCATTGTTAACTTTACCATACACAGCACAGAGAGCTTGACTCTTTGGCTCAGTTGAGCTCTCCCCCAAAATTGCTAAGGTCCTTAATGGTTGTTTCTTGGCCCTGGCATCTCCAATGTGTTTGATTATTCTTCACAACTGAGGCTGTACCTTCACCCATGTTACCTACTGGCCTCTTAGAGCTCCGAGTCTCTGATTGTCTCAATGATCCCTTCAGTTCTAATGTTTCTTCTGTAATCAAAACTGTTCCTTCTCCAATATGCTTACAATAATTTCTTACATTGGCTCTTAGATTCCTCTCCTGGCCTCTTAAAGTGCCAAGCTGCAAATGATCTCCATAACACTTATAATCAGGCAATTTACATACTTACACATTATCAAATTTGGATTCCAGTTTAGGTCACATTCTTGATACCCTTTGAACCAAAATCCTAATGAAATATCTTCTAGAAGATTTTAGCTTCACAGAGATGATCTCCTAATAACCACAGTTTTTTGTTTGTGTGTTATGGTTATTTGTTTGTGTTTGTGTTTTTTGTTTTTGTTTTTAAGTCTCAGATATAATCAGGATCATGTGCCCCAGTAAAACATAGTTTTGTTTTTAAATGTGTTAGTCCCTTGTTAAACACAGTTGGTTGTGCAGCCCCAGCTGACCAGAAAACATAGATTCAATTTATGTTGTTGTTCTTGTTTTCTCAACAAAAGTTCATGATAGGATCTCACTGCCAAAGACAGCAAACCCAGAAAATAGATAACGTGGAATGTTCAGGTACAAATGAAACAGCTATATTACACACCCTTCCTGCTTGAAGGTCATGGCAAAAAAGGGACAGAAATGTTCTAAGGGTCATAAGCCAGTGAAGAACACAGTAAAATGGTTCAGACAAAACAAATGAACTCATGAACTCACACCAGGTATGGTGCCTTCAAAAGACCTATACTAGATGAATCCAATAAATAGTCTAGCTTTAAAAGGAGAAAAGCTCATGAGCTTGCTATTGACAACTGATACATTTTAGGGACTTGGGGAGGATCAGGTTCCGTTAAGGGTCTGACATTTTGTAGGTTAGCCACACTTCTATGGATGACTCTATACTAATACGTGTGTGGGCTGCATAAATTGCATTCAGTAAGGTATTTATTTTTAAGACACAGACATAAGAGCAAGAGCAATTTAGGGTAGATCTGAGAGAATTTAGGAAAATGGATAATGGGTAAAAGAACAAAATACATTAACCAAAATCCCTAAATGATTTTAAAAAATTTTGCTTACTTACCAGTTGTAAAGCATATTGAACAGTCTTGGGGTTCAATAAATTGTTGTGGATAACGCAACTGACACATGTGAAACTACTCACAGGTCATTTCACAACTAATACAAACTCATGGTCACAAGATAAAATAAAGTATCTGTACCATGTAGGTCCGAAGAAATTGCATTTCGAAACACTACAAAAATAGCATAACTGTGCAAGCCACACCTTGTGGTAACAAGTGATTGAGTGACTAATGACTCACACTGAAGGCTGTGACTAACTTGTTGTGCAAACATGTAATCTGAGAGAAGAGTTGTATTCAGGAGAAGTTTGCAGGTCACAATTTCAAAACAGATTACTCTGTTTGAAAGATCTTCCTTATGTTTAGAAGGCATATCTTAAAGGAGAAAGAGAACGTGTGCTTCATGTTTCCAGCTCGATTAGCCTTGATATAATGAGACAAGAATGTCAAATTACACCATCCAAAATAATATTAATCTAATATTAATTCTATTAAATTGTGAACATTATTATGCATGTAGTAAAATTTGAATATCCCCAAACAATCTTCCTAAACGATATACTAATGCTGAAACGGTTCTGCTCTCTTAAACTTCTTGAACACCTGTTTACATTTTAGAGATATTCTACATTAAAATGTTTGCTCTTTTGAAGACAGAGAAAACACATCACCATATTAGTAGCCACTAAACTTTATAGAATATAATTAAGTCAACATTCAGCATAGGGAAGGTTAAAAATTACTAAACATACTGCTTTGTTCTGCAGTCTCATTTTACAGAGAGTGATTAGGTTCTGGTATCCTTGTATTGGTTCATATTACATCACTAAATGTCTAGATAGTTTACAAAGGAGTGGGGGGATTTATGTACTTATATTTTTTAAGCTAAATGGTCATGATCTTTTTCTACAAGGTTTTTCTGAATGGCCCCAGCACTACCTCCCAATAGAAGATAGCACCATGAAAAGACCATAGACAAGAAGAAATGTTCCATAGCAAGCTATGAGGCTAGAGAGGGGGCAGGAGGCAGGTTGGCTCTGTTATAACACGCTCAGAACTAGATTACTCCAAGGAAACTACCATCAATTCCTTCCAACATTATACCTCAACCAAGCTGCCTTGGACTAGGTTCCACTTAGCAAAGTTCTCCCATACTTTAATCATCTGTACTGGGACTTAGCTTTCAACACATAAAATCTTCAGGGACAAACCACATCCAAGCCATACACATCAAGTGTTTGCTGACCTTTAACATAAACAGTGATGAGGAAGAGACAGTTATGTCATATTCCAGAGTGTAAAATTCCTTTTCCTGACATTGCCACTTGTGTCAATATCTTATTTTTTTCTTCCAATGTAAATTTTCTTAGCTGGAGGAGGGGTGACTTTGCCTAGCCTTCTTAGCCATGTTTTCTAAAGCAACGTTCATTTTTGTTTAGCCATGCAAAATACAACGTGTAGACTACACAGATTACTGCTGTCCACTAGCTGAATCTATAACATCCAGAAATTTTTTCCTTGTTCTACAACACCATTGCTTATGGCATGACCTTTAATACTTAATTTATAAATTAAATTTGTTTTCAGAACATTGACATTCACATCTTACACGATATACATACCTTTTTTTCTTTTTTCAGTGAACATTTTGCTCTATTTTTTCACTATATGTGATAAAATTCTTAGATATCCCTGCAGCTTCTGAAAGGTTATTAGATTTTCTCCTCATGAACCAGATATCATTTAAACATAATTAGGGATAAGGATAATCCCATCTCAAGGCTCTGTCATATTTTCTCAGAGCTTCTAAACAGTGAGGAAGGGTTACAAAAAATAGTGTGGAAAAGTACTTTATTGAAAAGTCTTGAGAACATAAAATCATTATTTGTATACTCATTGTATATAACTTGGCAGATATATTTGTGGTGTGTGTATGTGTTTGTGTATGTGTGTGTGTGTGTGTGTGTGTGTGTGTGTGTCTGTGTGTCTGTGTGTCTGTGTGTCTGTGTGTATGTTTCTGTGTGTATGTTTGTAAATGAAAATTGAGCAAATGGATGTATCTGGAGGATATAATCCTTAGTGAGGTAACCCAATCACAAAAGAAGTCATTGGGTATGCACTCACTGATAAATGGATATTAACCCAGAAACTTAGAATATCCAAGATACAATTTGCAAAACACAAGAACATCAAGAAGGAAGACCAGCTCATGGATACTTCATTCCTCCTGTGAAGAGGAAACAAAATACCCATGAAAGGAGTTACAGAGACAAAGTTTAGAGCTAAGATGAAAGGATGGAGCATACAGAGTCTACCCAACCACGGGGGATCCATCCCATAATCAGTCATTAAACTCAGACTCTATGGCATAGGACAGCTATTGCCTACTTAAGGGACCCTGATATAGCTGTCTCGTACAGAAGTGGATGCTCATAATCATCTATAAGAGGGAACACAGGGCCCACAATGGAGAAGCTAGAGATAGAACCCCAGGAGCTGAAGGGGTCTGCAACCCTAGATGAGGATCAACAATATGAACTAACCAGAACCCCCAGAACTCGTGTCTCTAGCTCCATATGTAGCAGAAGATGGCCTAGTCAGTCATCATTGGGAAGATTGGCCCCTTGGTATTGCAATCTTTATATGCCCCAATACAGGGGAACGCCAGGGCCAAGAAGTGGGAGTGGGTGGACAGGGGAGCAGGGAGGGGGGAGGGGGGAAGGGGACTTTCGCAATAGCATTTGAAATGTAAATTAAGAAAATATCTAATAAAAAATTGGAAAAAAAAGAAAAAGAAAATTGAGAAGGGTAAATTTTGAATTTTGAATCCAACAGTTTTTTTCATCTACAGGTTCACTCAGAATCAGTAGAGCTTTCTCATCTGGAATCTCTCATGCCTATAGAAAACGAGTGTGCAAATGACATTGCACTAATCTCCTCTGTTTATTATCTCCTTGCTTGCTCTCTTCCCTAAACTGTTAGTTATGAAGGCACACATCCCTCTTACACATCCTGCACTTTATTGTTTAATATTTTCACTCACCATGTCTCTTCTGTTTTGAGTGAACTTCCTCCTATGAACATTCAGTTCTTCATTAATGGCATAAAAGCATGATCCTCTGCATGATGATGCTGAACATTAAGACCAGGTGCTTTCATCTTTGATGTTTAAAACATTCACTTAATTTATAACAGTTCAGAATTGAGTATCCTGTGGAGTTTTTGTAATGTTGTAGCGTATTTAAGAAGGTATTTTGCTCTATTGAAAGCATGAATCAATTCAAATTCAAAGCTTCAAATTCTTATTTGAGAAACCATTTAGGTGATTATATAAAGACACAGGATGCCAAGAAAACTTTGGAAATAGTTTCAATATATAACTACGCATGATGACCTCATGACAACTTCAGGACACAAGAATAAGTCATAAAATGAGTTATCAGCATGAGCTTAAGAAAGATTAAGGTGAATGCACAGAAAAATGTCAAAATTTTTCTGCATAATAGATTCATTATTCCCGACAGAACTGCTATACTGAATTAACCATCATACTGGTGATTAGGTTATAATAAGCATTATATTAGTATATGAAGTGTATGTCGTTTTACTTGGTATACACTTTTTACTAATATAAATATCTGGGGATAACATCATACTAAATTTAAATGAAGCTTTCAAGTTTTATGTTCTTCCAAAAACACATATGAAATATGCTGTTATTATTTTTTGTAAATGTCCAGTATTAGAGTTTTGATTTGACTAAGAGAATATTTTTAGTATTCAAATATATCTTTGCTATCTGAAAATTCTGGAAAATATCACCTAGCTAGAATACACAAAATTAATTTCTCATGTATCCTAATGATGAGTGATTAATTTCCACTATTAATTATATTTTTCTGTACCTGTGACAAAAAGTTACATTTGTCTGACTTTACACCTTTCACTGAATACTTTCTTCTTTTTTCCAGAGTTTCTTTGTGTAGTCCTAGCTGTTGTGAAACTCACAAGTAGAACAGACTGACTTCCAATAAGAGATCCTCTTGACTCTACCTACAAAGTGCTGTGAATAAAGCCTTGTGTCAGCGCTGCCTGACTCACTTAACAGTTACTGATTGGCACCTGTTTATTTTGAAGAATGCATGTAAAACAAATACACAAAATAAGTTAAAATTTTTTATTGGTAAAAGAAAATAGAAAAAAATAATAATAAAGCCAGGCAATAGTGGCACATGTGCTTAATCTCAGCACTTGAGAAACAGAGGCAGGTAGATTTTAGAGTTTGAGCCCAACCTGGTCTATAAAGTGAATCCAGGACATCCAGGGATATACAGAGAAAACCTGTCTGAAAGAAAGAAAGAAAGAAAGAAAGAAAGAAAGAAAGAAAGAAAGAAGAAAGAAAGAAAGAAAGAAAATAAGAAAGAAAGAAAGAAAGAAAAAAGAAAGAAATCCACTGATATTAAGAAGTACTTAATTAAACTATTATGCTATATTTAGGAATGTGTTAATTTATAAATGAATGAATTAAATTGTCAGTAAAAAAACCAGTTACCAATATACACTCACATTTGATCAGAAATCAAAGGCTGGATGGGCATGTATGATCAGCAGACTCAACTTGAAGAATGTTATCTATACGAATGAGTCTCTGTCCATCTCTCTCAGGGAGTCATTCCAATCACCCTACTTTACAGATGAGAAGACTGGACCACAGGTAAGCTTTTTTTGTGAGCAATTCACTCTTTGCCAAAGAAATCACTTGTCCTTGAAAAGATATGATACAGCATAGTCATGGTAACAATAAATAGTGTCAGGCTCCATATTGCAGAGCTAGAATTTAGAGACACTACATTGTTAATAATATTTTGAAACTGTTCAGTTTTGTTTTTTATAAAGTATATGTAGCTTGTATAAAATATTGGTGTCTAGTAATTTCAATATTTCATAGTCTACTTACTCAGACTTCATGGCTCCAATTACATGTGTAGCAGCGGATTGATTTCTTTATCTGGCATCAACAGGAGTGGAAGCCCTTGTTACTGTGGAGCTTTGATGCCCCAGTATAGGGGAATGCTAGAGAGGTGAGGCAGGACAGGGGGTGAACTCTCTTAAAGACAAAGGGAGGGGGGGATGGGATAGGGCATTTGCAGAGGTGATACTGGGAAGGGGGGCAACATTTGAAATGTAAATAAACAAACTGAGCAATTAATAATGGAAAAGAAGTTAAAATACTGTCAATATAAGAATGGTTGAATAATTTAAAGTCATATCACACAGAAGAGAATTTCTTCTTTCACAAAAATATAAGCAATGATTACACTGATGTTTTGACATTGGCTTGTGATGAACAATCTTTTCTTGGCATAAATACTTAATGTGTCTAGTACCTTCATTTCTGTTCCATCTTAATTAGCTGACAGTTTGATTGTTCAAACTGAAACATTACTGCATGCATGGCTTATTTTCCAATAAACTCTTTAGTGAGTATCTTTTGACGAAAAAAATAATTAAAATATTGTATCAGGTATATGGTTATGTGGTCTGACATTTCTAATACTTCCCAAGGATGAAACATTGGTCAAAGTTTTTGTATAATCTTCATGTATTTTAAAGAGATATTATTATGCTTTCTTAAATCCCAGCACAGTAAATTAACTTTGATATTTATTAAAAAAATATTTTCAAGTAAAAAAGAAAAGAAAGTAGTTTCACAAAACTGACTGAATATTTTTGAAAGAAAAAAAAAATTATTCTGTGAGTGTTTAGAAATAACTATGTCACCTGAGCTTGAAAAGATTATTTCCTCACATTCCTAATCAAGAGGAACACTTTTTACAGGAGCATTCTCTCCTTAATGAGATCTCCATGTAAAAATAAGTCTTGAAAAAAATCAGAAAGCATTTCCTTCTAAATGAGGAACATGTTGTTCCAAGCAGATTGTACACTGTGGTAAAATGCAAAGACTCACCGGGGTTTTTGTTTGTTTGTTTTTGTTTTGAAAAACTTAAAGTTCATAGATAAAGGGAGTTACTTAATTTATTTAACACATCTTATTTTTTTTCCAAACTCAGAATCTTATTCAGTCTTGAGTAAAGTTTACCATTGTTTTCAGCATTCCTTGGTTTTAACATTTAGAGTGGAGTTTTCTCTCACTGCACTGTGGCCAATATGTATCTATAAATTGTTAAATGTTACTCATTTACGAATATGATTTTAATGTAATAGTCCAAAACTCATTTTAAACCAACATGTTGTCATAGTTCCTGTTGAAATATATGGCGAAAGTAGGCAGAATATCGCTTAATAGAACATTTATAATTAAAGATGAGGAGAAAACAATGTATTAAAGGGATGTTGAGCCAAAGAAAATAAATGCACAAAATGAATAATGAATTAAATGATGCATAGGTTTATAGTTAATTACAACTGTATATATTTCTTCCATTAGGTGGTGATGTTATTGAAGACGGGAGTTGTAATTCCTGAACCACATGCATCTTCCTGCCTGCTCCTGAGAGGTTGCAGTAAGTGTTTGCTGGCATGTGTGCAATTGAATAGAGAACACAGATATCAATGATTCTTTAGTCCTCAGACACTCAAACTAAATATTGTAAGCTTCCATAATTAGGTATTGTGAAATTAAATTAGAATAAAGACATTTAACTGCACTGCCTATAATTCAAAGCTTTGCAGTGGGAAATATAAAAGCAAGCATGTAACATCTAAATGAATATTATCCATCAGATCTGACATTTATTAAGCAATACCAGCATGCTGGGCACTGCCGTAAACACAAACTCTTTCTAGTGAACTTAGATTTATCTCTGTTGGCTATTTTTCCCCTGAAATAGATGGATGTAATTTCATGGCAGATGGTAAACGAATATAGGACGGTGATGTTACTTTTCAGTTTTTATAGGCTGTAGCTTAAATCAGCTCTTTTTACTGAGAATCCATCACCTTACCCAAATACAACAATCCAAGTATATTCTACTCCCTATTATAAGCAAGCAATAGATTGACTTAGTTATGAATAACACATGTGTGCTATAATGTTGGTGTGCTTTAAGATCAAGTCATGTGATTTTGGCATGATATAAAACAGTAGTTGGATTTTCTTTTAAATGAAAAATTGTGTTGACCACAGTTCACTTCCAAGAGATTCTTCTAGATTTAAGTCAAAGACACAGAAACCCAGGTGTTCTACACTACAGAAAATTTTGGTAAAATTTTCTCTGGGAACATATTTCTAAAGGAGTACTACAAAAGACAAATAAGAATGTAAGTAATTTGAGATTTCAATGCAATTTATTTGTTTAAAGATATTTGATTTTAAACATATCTTTTAAAAAATATTCTTTTATTAGATATTTTCTTTATTTACATTTCAAATGTTATCCCCCTTTTTGGTTTCTCCTCTGAAAAATCCCCTATCCCAGCCTCCCTACCCTGCTCACCAACCCACCCACTTTTGCTTCCCTGTCCTGGCATTCCTCTACACTGGGGCATCAAGCCTTCACCGGACCAAGGGCCACTCCTCCCATGATGTCCAACAAGGCCATCTTCTGCGACATATGCAGTAGAGCCATGGGTCCCTCCATGTGTGTTGGGCCCCATTTTGGCTCTGGTTTGAGCCTTGTGGACATACCGGAGCCTGGCTGGAGTTTCTGTGTCCTTGTGAGAGATGCTAAGCCTGGCTCCAGTTTTGAGACTTGTCCAGTTTCTCAGTCACTTCCTTATCAGGATAACTCAGTGGGACCTGTTTGGCCCTGCCTCTACCCCTCCATGCCCTGTCAGTCAATCCATATCCTTCACCCTTCACTTCATCACCCTTCTCTCCCTCCTATGTCATATCATCCTACCAAAAAATCCCCCTCCCTATGTTCTGAACTTATATAAGCAAGAGGCTGATACCATAAAGTTGAGATCCTGCTTTGACAAGACTCCCGACTAGGGAGTGTTTCTTTTGGGCCATCAACACTGACCATCCAGCTCAGCCCCAAGAGACCCAGTGGTATCAGGATCCCTCTCCTCTCTCCTGGGCCTGCCAACAAGGAGCAGGCAAATGTGTACTCTTTGGTTGGTGATTTAGACCCTGGGAGCTTTGGGGCTACTGGTTGGTTCATATTGTTGATCCTCCTATGGGGCTGTAAGCTCCCCCAGCTCTTTCTGTCCTCTAATTCCTCCATTGGGGACCTTGTGCTCAGTCCAGTGGTTGGCTGAGAGCATCTACTTCTGTATTTGTCAGGCATTGGCAGAGCCTCTCGGGAGACAGCTATATCAGGCTCCTATAAGCTAGCACTTGCATCCACAATAGTGTGTAGGTTTGGTGACTGTATATGGGATGAATGCCCTGGTGGGGCAGTCTCTTGATGGCCTTTCCTTCAGTCTCTGCTCTACATTGTCTTCTACAATGGAATTATCAATTTTAATTAATTCAGAATTTTAATTCTTTCCACTAATTTTTATGTAAAATTAACTTTTTGTAAGCAAATTGATAGGATTTCTGCTTCAATTACCTGAAAAAGAAAAAAAAAAAAAATGTGTGAGGATTCTTGGACTCTTTTGTCTTGTGAAGAGCAAGCGCATATGCTGCTTATAGGACATGACCTGAGGTGGAACGGGGGAGTTGTGAAGAGTGCTAAAGAGTGCTATACAGCTCTCTCTCATTGCCAGCTTCATTTATATATATATATATATATATATATATATATATATATATATATATTCAAAAAAGAAATTCTAAGGGCAATTACCCAGAAGCCTTATTGTATTTCTTTTTTATATATCCATATGGCATATTGTGATTGCCAGGAAAATCTAAAAGTCTCTATTTTAATTACCGTCTGAATCAAAGCTAGATCCTAGAGAAAGTGTCAAGGACGGGTAGTAACATATTCTACCTACAGGGAAAGAATCCAGTCTTGACTTGTCAACTTTTAACATTGTTTTCTCCATTACAGAGATGGTAGTATGATCAAAAGTGGTGACTGCAATCATGAAACTACTAGAGCAGAAAAAAGCTCCAAAGGCAGACTGAGGACAATTGTCTTGTGTGAAATACAACTGGTTTTGTTAACTAGCAATCATTAGCATGAATCTGACCACTCAGAGATTGTGAGGTAATAGGGTAATTGGGGTGAATCCTAGCAGCATTTCATTGTCTTAGATATATATGGCTCCTAGCAGGTCCAAAGTTCACATTCTGTGAACAAATACATGCATTTTTACGTTATCTTCCATTTTAAAAAGGCTTAAGGCCCTTTAAGGTCAGATTCTTAATCCCAAATAAATAAACTGCATGAGTGTAATCCTAATATTCTAACATTATGAGTGTCAATAGAAGGACAATTTCTCCCCAAATAGTGTAGGACCAGGCAGAAAACAAACATGTGTGGTTAGAAATAAGGGGGTGTTCTTGTAATACCTGCATGGGATATTCAGCTCTGTTAAAACCTGCTTGGGTGATGTTCCGGCATCAAATTAGGCAGGTTTCTCGAATCTCTTTAACTTGATGAATTCCATAATAAGGAATAAAAAGGATCAGAAATGAGAAAAATAACTCTTGTACAAAGACTGGTATTTCTTCAAGTTGAAATATACTGGCTAGCTTCCATTTGCATAGTTTAATTTTATTTATAAATATTGAAAAATATATCTGACCCATTGATTACAATAAGTCTGAGTCACTTGCTTGTCAGCTGTTAAACAAATTTACTCTTTTATGCTCTAAAGCTCCGTGGAAGGCTGCCAAGTCCTTCTTTCAAATACCATTTTGGGCCAAGTATTTTTCTTGTTTACATTGAATTGTACATGTATGTTGTAAAAACATATATTATATGTATTACACAAAACATCAATGAGCCTGAAATCAATGCCTTTTGTATAATGGAAACCAGATGGTAATAATCCGCCAGGTTAAGGTGAAGCTCACATTTGGTGTGGCATGAAAAATAAACTCACTGAGCAACTTCATAAAGCTGGGTGACTTAATGTATTTGAACTCATATTTCTCACCTCATTCCAGATACAATGCCTTGTCCAGAAAATCAATCCATGTATTGACATGAATCACAACTATATAAAACCTGCACATAAAAATCCAACATCAGAGTTACTTTTATGCTCGTTATGTGCTTTAACTTCTATTAGTTGTTTTTGTTTTTGTTTTGTTTGTTTGTTTGTTTGTTTGTTTGGTAGAATATATTTTTCAGTAAAACATGTAGAATCGGGCAAAATAAAAACAGAAAGAAATCTCTCTGATAGATTCTCTACATAGTCTTTTGATGTAGGAAAGCTATCAATAATTTTAAGCATCATCATCATACTTCCACTTCCACTTAGGAAAATGGCATAATCTTTTAGTAATTAGGTAATTCACTAATTAAGTGCTTTTGCTCCTTACTTTCTCTAGGATAATTGGGAAATATCAATGACTGTAAAACAAAATATTTTAGAAATTGAATGTTTATATATTTGTTCATTTTCTTCAGTGTCTAGGAGTATGAGCTTTCCCATCTGGGTCTGCAGGCCTCTGAGACTGTGATATCTTGTAGGTTGCTACTTTCTATGGAGGCTACATCCCTATTTTTATGAATTGCTAAAGGTCTTCAAATAATACCCTAAAGAGAAAATCAGATGAAATTCCTGTAGGCTTTCTTTCTTTCTTTCTTTCTTTCTTTCTTTCTTTCTTTCTTTCTTTCTTTCTTTCTTTCTTTCTTTCTTTCTTTCTTTCTTTCTAGCAAGGTTAATATATCTTTATTACTATCTAACAAAAGTGATTTACTTGGGAATATTGGCTATCCTGAGATTGACCACAAAATGTTCATGAGAGAAGAGTGATATCTGAAATTGGAGTCTTGAAAGAGAGGTGCTAGGGATCAAGGACTGAAAAGGAAAGAGGAGACCTAACTGGGTCTGATTCAGAAAGCTAATCACATGATCTCCCTTCCCAGCAGGAGAACTCTCTGAGCATGTAAACATATTATCTTCTGTATGCCAGGCATTGTGCTGATATCCTTACATCTAACCTCAAAAGAGTTCTGTGAAATGGGTTGTTTGGTTTTTGTTCCTCCAACCTCACCCCCGGGGCAAGAAACTTAACAGCTAGAGAAAATTCTAACAAGAACTAGATAAGGACTTTATACTTAGGTAGATCAGCAGGGCTAATTACAGAGGCTCCTAAGCCCAACTGCTACTATTTGAATATCGATTCAACACTTCAATGCCTCTCTGGCTAAGAAAAATGTTGTAATGCCTCTAATATCCAACATATATAAAGAACTCAAGAAATTGGATTCCAGAAAAAAACAACCCTGAGAAGCACTTGAAAAAATGTTCAACATCCTTAATCATCAAGGAAATGCAAATCAAAACAACCTTGATTTTCCACCTCACACCAGTCAGAGTGGCTAAGATCAAAAATTCAGGTGACAGGCTGTCTTTCCAATTCAGAGTACTCTCACTACCCTCTGATGCTCTAAAAGCTGGCAAACATAGTTCTATCTGGATTGCTCACAGAAATTAAAGTGGAGATTAAAAACTCCTTTCTCTGACACATACACATACACATACAATACACATACACACACACAGAAGAGAGAGAGAGAGAGAGAGAGAGAGAGAGAGAGAGAGAGAGAGAGAGAGAGACTGGGGTAAAAATATTCTCAGAGTTCAAGCCTACACAAATGTTTATTTGCAGAATAAAAACCAGTGTTCACTTACATATACATATGTTAGCATGTTTCCATGAACCCACCAAAGAACTGAAAAGGAAGCAATGATTTTATTGCCATAGTTTAGAAGACATTAAGATATTGTTCAGCTGAGATTGAGGATGAAGAGGACACAACACAGGTGACTTCAGATGAAACAGAAGGATAAAATTATGTATGGTAAGGTTAATATAAAAATCAATAGAAAGTACTAATAAGTTCAACTCTTAGATGCACATTTATTGTTTTGATTTGAAATTTATTACAAGCTATATCTATTACTAGTCTTGTTTATTAATTAATTAATTAATTAATTAACACCCCAGATGCTGCTCCCCCTTTCAGATTCCCTCCCTCCATCTTTGCTCCCCTTCTCCTCTTGGAGGTTGGGCCTTCTGGGTTTCTTTTTGCCTGGCATATCAAGTCTCTGCCAGATTAGGATCATCTACCAGTGTACAAGCCACCCATGGAGGCTGATCTGCATATCTGCTAAATATGTGCCAGGGAACTCGGTCCAGCCCATCTATGCTCTTCTGTTGGTGGCTTCATGTCTGAGAGCTCCCAGGGGTTGAGGTTGACTTTGTTGGTCTTTGTGGTTCCCATCTAGTTCAGGGCCTTTAATCCTTCCCACAAATCTCCCATAAGTGTCCCAGACCTCCATCTAATATCTGACTGTGGGTATCTACATGTGTTTCAGTCAGCTCCTGGGTAGATTTTCTAGAGGACAATTATGCTAAGCTCCTGTAGGCAACAGCTTTTGGGATATCCCTCACTCTACATGTTTGGGATCCATATAAAGATTTCTGCGAATTCAGAAATCAGGAACAAATATGAAACTGATAGTATAAAATATAGTATATTGAGTTTTCATCATGTACCTTATTTGGTTTGGTTTGTATGCTGAAATTACCAAAGCCATCATTAGTGAAAGTTCAAACTAAGCAAGCCTTTAAACAGCAAGGTGCAATCTAGTCTGATATTTGTCCAGTTGTCTGGTGTTAATTTTTTTATTACATACATTCAAAAAAGGAATAGTGACTTCATATGAAGTATTGATTCAGCTTCAAAGTTTTATTGGGAAAATGATGTCTTTAGTATCTAGCATCTAATCTCATGGAAGTACATTAATTATTATATCATAAGCAGAGGTCTACCTGAAAATAATGAGACAACTTCAATGTAGCCTTTACCTGTAAATCATCCTGTAAGGTTCTTACACGTTTATCAAGTGTATTATTTACTATTATATGGCTTCCTACTTAACATAGTTACAAATGCAATCATCATTTTATTTACATTTAAGATGCCATGTAATTTACTTTTCATATAAAAGGTGGGCAAACCACTACGATGTGGTATGCTAGAATTTTATCTTAGGATAATAACCTCTTACTCACTAATCACATTTTTCTCTTCGTTTTCTAAGACAGTTTCTAAGCATGTAACTCGAGCTAGTCTGTATCTTATATAGCTCTGTGTGGCCTGACACCCACAGCAACCCATCGTCTATGCTTTCCTAAGTACATGCATAATAAATGACAATCACCAGACCCTGTTCTACCCACATCTTTAACAAAGATCACCAAGATCCAAAAAGAGTTTTGCAAACTGTCCTTGCTATTACTCCCCTTACCCAAATAAAGAAACCCCAAATTACCATTGCCACACCAGTGCATAGTTATACACGTATTGATTAATAAGTTAGATCAGATAGCAACTATTGCTGTCACAAAAAGCCTCGAAGCATCACATTCTCCCAGCGGGATGGTGTGGACAGTAGGCTCCTTATTACCTCATGATCAAGATAAAAGCATTGTGCCTTTCAGTCTTCCTTCCAGACAGAAGGCTTATGCTGTCCCCCAACTGCTTTCTACTTTGTCATATCTGCGAAGAACTTCCTGTCTCTCATATGGATGTTCTTTCTCTTGTCCTCACACGAGATAGATACTTCTGGGATTTTTCTTTCCCCTAATCTCCAAGCTCTACCTATGACTAACAAATATTTTCTGAGTGCCCTATAAAATTCCCATTGTTAAGCCTGTCAGCGGCACACATTTTAAGCCTTCACATGGGGAAGAGAAACATTCTTGTCACCAGAGCCTAGAAAACACCCAGCAATCATTTCTGAAAGTAACTACCTTATCCCAAGTGGATTAAAGCTGCAGAAAAAAAAAACTTTTAGTTAATGTTTATCTTTCTTTAGTCTGCAACATGCTTCCATTGCTTTATTATAATTGTCTCCCTTTTTGCGCATGACTATGGAAGCATGTTGTTTGTGTGACCTCTAATTGTCTCCCTTTATGCACATGACTATGGAAGCATGTTGTTTGTGTGACCTCTAATTGTCTCCCTTTATGCACATGACTATGGAAGCATGTTGTTTGTGTGACCTCTAATTGTCTACCTTTTTGCGCATGACTATGGAAGCATGTTGTTTGGGTGACTTCTAATTGTCTGCCTTTTTGTGCATGACTATGGAAGCATGTTGTTTGTGTGACCTCTAATTGTCTCCCTTTATGCACATGACTATGGAAGCATGTTGTTGTGTGACCTCTAATTGTCTCCCTTTATGCACATGACTATGGAAGCATGTTGTTTGGTGACTCTCTTCTCTGAGAGCTTCCATATGATTTTAAAATTCTGTAGGTGTTTCTTCCAGTGTCTATTACTTCAATATGATTTTCAAATAAAGCCAGAAACCTCAAGAAAGTCAAATTGTCTCCACTCATTACTCTATAATCAATATATTTGTACTACCATACACATCCTTACAGTAAGTCTCATCACAATAAGCAATACAAGTTTGTCATACAGGTCACTGGAATGAGTAGTATGTTAAGGAAACTAGACACTTACAAAGTGTGATATGTATCATTGCTGCTCCAAATGTATCATAGCTGCAATATGCTAGTATTACACATAGCCAGATCATGATATGAACACAAGCTTCACATTTTTAGTTGTTTAGATTGTGACTAGGCTCAGTTGCCTAACAAGTGCAACATCTGAATCTTTTCACCAGAATGTGCAAGCATATACATGTGCACATGCATACATACACTCTCATACACACACACACACACACACACACACACACACACACACACACACA
>LR749653.1:2133148-2148448 GCA_902729485.2 Mus minutoides
TTTTTTTTTTGGTTTTTTTTTTTTTTTTTTTTTTTAGCAAAAGGCAAAAGGATAAAAGATTTAAGTGCTAAATGAAGACCAAATTAGCAAGAATCCTAAGCATGAGGAAAGGACCTCCACATTTAGTCAACTCTGAAAGGCTTCCATTCTGTATACCATTAAATTCTTAATACTATCTGCTGAATTTCAGAAGGAATATATTCACACCATAGCGTTGTACCTCTCTATTTCCCTTTATGTCATTCATTCTCACAAGTTATGTTCAGTATAACTAGCATCAAAATTATCCACTCATTCCAGTACAGACCCCAGTATCTTATTTCCAGAGTCTTACCTAAATCAAGCATCACTGAGATTCTAGTCAACTTCCTTTGCATCTTTGAGCTGTGAAGTTATAACGCATATGCTACAAATGTAAAAATGAAGAACAATATGAACATTTACATTTCAAGACTAAGAAAAATGAAAATGTAAAAGGAATAAAAAGTGCCTGGTAAGGTTAACCCTTAATAGGAAAAAAGATATTAAAATTTAAGGCTGGACAATAATTTTTAGACACTATATCATTGTGTCATTCTCTAGACATGGTATGGGGTTGTTTCTACAACACATTTTGAGTTGTTACCCCTAAAATATATTTTATGTAAAACTCATGTAACATCTCTTAGACTTAGATAGCTGGGGTTATATTAGGATGGATTTAAATTTTGGCTGTACAGATATTAGGACACGGGTGAATGATGCTCACATGATTTACTAAACTTCTTTGGGTCTAGATGCAGTACTCTTAATCCATGCCACTGCTTAACGCTGCATTTGTAAGAGACTTATTAAGGTGGCCTTCTTTTTGTGATGCATCTCTGCTTAGGCTCCAATTCTCTAAGATACCCTTTGAAATATCGGTAGAGGGAGCCACGTCATCAAGTTTACACTGAATATTTTCTGGATTATGACACTGCATATACCAATAACATTTAGAAGCCTTCCCTTTTACAGGGACTCTAAGATCCATACTATGCTTGAGATCTGCCAGTGCATATAAGGAGCATTGCTCTGTAACATCGACTCTAACTGCGACATCTTTTCCTTGTCTTGATGAATACCACATGCTCTCTTTTATTAGTTTTACTCATATCCATTGGTGTCTTAGTTAGGGTTTTGTTGCTACGAAGAGAAATCATTCCTAAGGCAACTCTTATAAAGAAAAACAATTGGGAGTGGCTTAGAATTTCAGAGGTTTATTCCATTATTATCATGGTGGGAAGCGTGGCAGTGTACAGGAAGACATGGTGTTGGAGAAGAAACTGAGAGATCTACATCTTGATACACAGGCAACAGAAGCTGGCTTTGTGCCACACTGAGTGTAGCTTTAGCGTAGGAGTCTTCAAGGCCCACTGCTACAGTGACATATATTCTCCAACAAGGCTAAACCTACTCCAAGAAGTCGATAAATCCTAAGGGTGCCACTCCCTATGGGTCAAGCATTCAAACACAGGATCCTATTGAGCACATAATGTATTCAAACCATGATGGATAATATGGCTTCTGGGCCATATATTTGATTTCTTTAAGAAAGACCATTCCAAATATTTATACCCTATTTTCTTTTAATTATAAATTATTTCTTAAAATTGTTTTATTTTTCTGAATCTTACTGTAAGATATTAGTGAAAGCCTCAGGACAATCTGGACAGTGCTAATACAGATTTCTCCTGGTGAGTGCCCTGCTTCCTTCCGTTGTTTTTCCTTCCACAAACTCCTAGGTCATGAGTATGATTCTTCCAGCCTCTCTGCTCCTTTAGGACAAAGATAGAGTTTTCTTCATTTTCCAGGATTGTGTTGTTCTGTCTAGGGCCTTCTAAAAGTGTTCCTATTGTTGCGAACATAGTATCTGAGGGAAACAATATATTTTTTACAGTTCTCTTCTGAGTATTTACACAAGACAACTGTTATGTTTTTAGCATTCTTTTCATTCTTAGTCCTATTTTAATCCCCTAGCAAGATATGAAACTATTTTAATATTTAGATGATTATTTCACATTTATTACCCTCATAGGTATCACCACTTGCCTTGGCCCATTTTGTACTATTATACAGGGATACAAGACTGGGAAACTTCTGAAGTTCTAATATTTTCTTTAAATTTGTAGTGTTTATTAAATCCAGGATGAAGACACAATAAGATTGATTGTTTTGAGACAACCCTCCTTTTCTGGATGAACAAGGATAGATCGTCACATGGTAGAAGGTAAAAGAGAAAGACTAGAATATCATAAGCCTCTCTTACAAGAATCTGATGACTGTACAATAACTCATCTTACCCAGCATAAGTTTAGAAACAAAACTTTTAGAATAAATTATTCAAAAAAGGACTAAAATAAAAATTATCTAAAAACCTGATTGATATGTGGTTGAGATTCTAAAAAGCAAGAAAATTTAGAAATAAGATGAGTTTTATTTTTAACAAATTGCTATTATCAGAAAATATAAAATCAGATGACAGTATGGCTTAACAACAGCATATAAAAATACTAACATATTATCAATAATATTAAAATAATAAAATATACAATATATTTATAGATATTTAATATACACATACATACACAGGTTGAAAATATTAACACAGATTAAGTCATGTCAAAGTACACTTAGTTTTCACAATGCAAGTATGCCCATATACCCATTAAAAGTTAACCTTTGGTCATTTTATCTTCTCAAGGAATAAATTGCACAATTAAAGATAGACTTTGAGGTTGAGCACAGAATACAGGACAAATGTGTATAAAATAGCAGAAAGATTATTGATAGTATGAACCAGAAAGTATGTCACTGAAATAATTGGAGGGTCTGTTAAATATTAGTCCAGGTGTTTTTGGAAGATCCTATAACCTTTGCTGACTGACTCTGAAGCTCATTTTAGAAGACAACAACTATATACACAAGCACAGTTTTATTTCAACACATTGGTACACTTTTGAGAGCATTCTGCATGTATCCAAGCCTTTACTAAGATGAGAGAGGAGCCCTTCAATTAATCTTGCTTTGGTTTGTTCTATTGCATCTTAGGATTGTCTGGTACTGCACACTAACTATGAAGACAGGGGAAGAGAGAAATATGTTTACTATGTGATCAATACATTAGTATTTTGAGTGGTTCAAAGGTTATGTGCTTGTTATTTAGAAATTATAACTCTCAAGCCAGGTGTGGTGGCACACACCTTTAATCCCAGAACTTGGGAGGCAGAGGCAGGTGGATTTCTGAGTTCGAGGCCATCCTGGTCTACAAAGTGAGTTCCAGGACAGCCAGGGCTATACAGAGAAACCCTGTCTCAAAAATATGTATTACTCTCAAAAAAGGGGTGCAATAGAAAATACCTTGAATTAGTATTCTAGATATAAATTAGTTCAAGTCAAGATAATTTAAAATTAACATATATAGTTTTAAATAAATTATTTTCAGAATTATAGAATGGAAGAACATATATATAGATGTTTATGATTCATCACTATTTCTGTACATATTTATGATGATTTATAAATCATCCATAAATGCATTTACAAAATATTTATTAAGGAAAATATGCATATCTATATTTTATTACATATTTCAAAAGCTGTAAAATCCTAAACTGGCTCCAGAGATCATCATTAGACGATGCTATGTTTATAATACAGTATTATTAAAAAGTCATCAATTGGTAAGAAAGAGCTGCTTTCAAGTAACCATTGCGACTTCAGGATAATAGCAGATATCTTTCCTTGCGGTCTACTCTCCATCATATGAGTGAAAATCATATGTGGAAGATCAACCAGGTACAAGGAACAGCTTGGAATTTCTCTTTTCAAATATCACACTAATTTATTATTCTCCACTGAAAAGAGCAACTCACTCTAGCAGAAGCTGGAATAATTACTATACCTAAGAAACACTACTGCTTGCCGTAAGACTGAATAAAAATTGAACAGTGAAAAACATTAGCCTAATTATAAGATATCTAAGGCAAAATATGCACTATAGATAGGAACAGTCTTCCAGGGGTAAACAGCTTGCTCGAGAACTCAGCTAAGCATTGCTATAAAAGACAGCTATAAACAGCCTCCACAGGTAAGAAGAAATGGGAGCATGACTTGTTCATTGATTATAGAACTACTTGTATTCCAGAAACACAGCCTCACAATAGGGCATGAAGGTATTGCCTCTATGTGTGTGTGTTGGGGGTGGGGGTGGGGTATAGCCTTCACAAGGCAGGATAACATTGTCCCCAATGTAAATGTGTTTAATCTTTCTGTGTCTAAATAGCATATGCTAGTATACTGAGACTAATGTGTTTCATCCAAGTGATGTGATTGACTCATCTCTCTCAACGATTTACACAAGAAAAAACAACTCCTTCTATACAGCTTCTTAAAGTGATGCAATTCAGTGAGCTTTAAATTACAAGCCATAGTCTAAGAAGTACATAAGAAGTGATAGCAACCTTTTAAAAAGGCACTAACAAGGGGAAAGATGATTTGTCAGAGTTATCATTGGATCATAAACATCACTTTGAGACTCAAATGCTGAAGACTTGGTTCCAATCCACAGCTCTATAAGGAGAAGGAGAAAACTTGAAGTGAAGTCAGTGTGACTGTTACCTTACAGAGAATATTGTGATTCTGGACTCTTCCTGTCTATTCTTTTGCTTCCTGACCATGGGATGACCAGTGTCTTCTAATACGTGTAATCACCACAATGCTGTGTTTCTCCATAGACCCCAAAGCAAAAGTGTCAACAAACCAGGAGTAGAAACCTCCACTAATAAACCAAAACTAAGCTTATTTCTAAGTTGATGATCTTAGGTAGTTGATCATAGTAATGAAAAAATAATCTTAAATAACAGAAAAATCTGAATAAGGGTTAAAATAACAAATTAAAATTGAACTACAGTAATAGTAGTAGGCTTGAGACCAGGAAGAATAGACATTTTTGGTTTCATAAAATATCATCAGACATATTATATTTATATCAACTTTCATTTTAAACAGTAGAATTTGGAAATTCTGGTACAATGACCCTTTTGATAAAGGCATTTGTTGCCAAGGCCAGTGACATAGTTTTGTTCTTGGGACGTGTATGTTAGAAGTAAAGGAGAAGCCAAACGCAGGTTGCTCAACCCAAAATTCAGAAGCCTTGGACTTGTCACAGCATATTTGTGTTGTATCAATCAAACATGAATGAATGATACAGTTAAGAGTTCTTGTATCTCAATAAATGGCAACTCCTTGAATTTGAATATCCACCACAGGCTCTTGCTTTGAATGCATATTGCCTGGTAGGTAGTCCCATACTTGGAAGCGTTCCAATCATTAGAAGAAATGGCCTGGTTGCTGGAATTAATTCATTAGTGGCAGGCCTTTGAAGCATACAGTCTTTCTCCAGGTTTCTTCATTTCTCTGCTCCACCACAACAAAGAAACAAACAAACAAACATTTTAGTTATCAAATTTCTGTCTCAAAAGAATGCCTTTCCCCGGGGCTGGTGAGATGACTCAGCTGGTAAGAGCACCCGACTGCTCTTCCAAAGGTGAAAAGTTCAAATCCCAGCATCCACATGGTGGCTCACAACCATCCGTAATGAGATCTGGCGCCCTCTCCTGGAGTGTCTGAAGACAGCTACAGTGTACTTACATATAATAAATAAAATAAATCTTTAAAAAAAAAAAAGAATGCCTTTCCCCACTATTCTGCACTGATAACGTCAAAAGCCATGAGGCATCGTAAATCTTTCCTCCTGTAAGTTGTTCCTGTCAGGTACTTTGCCACAGTGATGCAGAAATAACAAATGTTCACATAATGCAGACAAATTCTTGGCATGGTTAGCTAGTAATTTAGATTCTCAAAATACAGAGTTACTGGCAGTATGAACTTGATGTGAATCAATCACTAAAAATTGATCATTGGTCTGAATATCAAAGAAATATCTGGGAAGCTTTTGATTTCTTTTGCCTGTTGTTTCATCTAAATGAAATATATTGGATGTAACTTACTGGAAATTTTCAATTATGAGCTCACATCTGGGGTATTTTGAAAATAATGTGGAATTAGACAGTTCTGTTATTTCTCAATGGAAGAAAACTTTTGAATACTTAAGAAGTTTTGACATCAAAACAATGGAATATATATATATATATATATATATATATATATATATATATATAAAATCATGGCTTTGGTCTCATCATCATCATCACCATCATCATCATCACCACCAATATTAACATCAGTGTCAAATCCTCCCTCCCACCATTATCCTATTGATAAGGAATTCTGTGAAGAAAACATGTCATGAGAACTCTATTGCAAGACTCTTTCTTTCAATTTTCTCAGCTTGTTGAATTTTGCAACCATAGGATCAATCTTTTCAACACTAATTTCTTTTCTAGTTCCTTTCTACCCTAGCACCTCCACATCACCATCATCTTGACAAAATTTTCTTTGCAATTTGCAAAGCTTTGAATATAACCCAGGTTTTATATAGTTCCTCTAGTCATTCTGTCACAGGGCAATTTTAATCATGAAAGTTCTAGGAATAAGGCCAAAGGAAGATTACTAAGAGGCAGACCCCAACAGTATTGGAGTTTGCTTCTGGAAAAGTATGCAGTTTTCATTTGATTTGGTGCAAGGAACTATTTGAAAACACTTTAAATTATATAGCTCTCTCTCTAGTGGTAGTTTCTTATAAATGTGTTATGAATTAAAAAATCAGGTATGAATATCACGGGAAATTTTTCCTCTCTATCTGTGATTAATTCTTACTAAAGCCATCACAATGCAATCCCATGAGAGACATTTGATGTCCAAATGCCTTTTTAAGAGACACTTCGGTCTTTACTCTTCAATCAAGATCCTCTTTTTAAAACCTCACAATCAATAGACTCAATCTGTAAAACACCTTGAAATTATTCTGAAATTCTGAAATTCAAAGCCTTATGAAATCAAAGAAATCTCAAGTATGCTCATTCTATCAATAATTTTGATCATTCTCTGAAATATAACTCGGGGCCCTTAAGATTATAAAATTGGTTCATTTATCTTGAGGCTAAGAAATTAATGAGGTGATACTTGGCCAAGCAATTTCAATTCAGAAGCAGAGCCTAACGGTGTGATTCATAATCGCCATTATTGCTGCTTGTTGCATTTACCTTTCTAGAAACGATGAATCTCGTTTTAATTTACTGTAGTTGCATTTAACTGTACTGCTGTGCTGAATCACTGGGTCAGATATTGCCATATCGTCCACATATCATTGAAGCCTTGCTATTTTATTGATCAAAGCATGGTATAATTCTGAATGCTTTTTAACAGTTTTCATGTGGAATTACTTCATAATTAATTTTTATTGGTCGCAGTTATTGAGACAATATGGCAGTCACAATATTAAATTCTTTAAAGTCAAATTTTCTTTTATTTTTGAAAGCAACCCCATTTGCTGGGAGTTATACTTAAGGAATCATTAATTAATGATTACACTAGAATTTATTGTTTTTTATTGGTTGTTTTATTTACATTTCAAATGTTCCTGGTTTCTCCTCTGCAAACCTCCTATCCCATCTCTCCACTGCTTTTATGAGGGTGCTTCCTCCCTGACCCACCCATTCCAGTCTCACTGCCATAACATTCCCCTACACTGGGGCATCAAGGTTCCACAGAGCCAAGGGCCTCTCCTACCACTGATACCAGACAAGGCAATCCTCTTGGTCCTGTGAAGGCTTAATGTCCTGGTGTAGGGGAATGTGAGGGTGGGGTGGTGGGAGTGTGTGGATGGGTGGGGGAACACCCTCATAGAAGCATCGGGAGAAGGGTGGGATAGAGTATTTCCAGCGGGGACAGGGGGAGAACCGGAAAAAGGGATAATATTTGAAATATAAACAGAGAAAATATCCAATAAAATATATGCACATCATTTAATGGCAAAAGCAGACATTTGCTCATATAGAAGTCATGCAATCTGAGTAAAGACCAATGCTATGTCCATAAAAATATAAGGAGTATTGAATTGACCACATCTGAAAACAAAACAAGGTGAAAAACAACTTTCCTACTATGTGAAAAAAGCAAAAATGCCCAAGGAATGTGTATTGGCATTTTAAAGCTAGAACTCAATCCAATACTACCTTTATTAGGAAGATATCATGGAAGTGTGTGAAAAAGTATTGGTTGTATCATAAAAGCCCTTTTTCTTAAGGAAAAAGAGCCTATTGTCTTCAGTGATGTTGTCACTGGTAAGTTATCCAGGCTCTACAGGATTTTTCAGCCTTTACAGATGTCTCTAGACAAATCCAGGGGATCATAAAGGAAAAATTAAGAGATATTTCACGTCTTAAGATATGAACTGCTTATCCAGAAGACCAGAGTGTGCCTCTCAGCATGTACATTCTATGGCTGACAATGCCATGCAGCCTCAGCTCTAGGAGAATGTGACACCCACAGCTTCTATGTACACCTGCACTCCTGCACGAATACATCCCCAGCACATGTGCATAATCTGAAATAACAACCAAAAAAAAAAAAAAAATCTTGGAGAAAGAAAGGGAAAACCAATTCCAAGACAAAAAGACATTAATGTGAGTAGAAGCATATAAAAAACTATAGAATGCTTACACTAACAAAGGCCAGAAAACTATCAGAGAAACTCCAGATTTCAATCTGCCTGGTTTTTCTGCTGGAGCTCTCTTTACGCATAGTAAGTAACACAGAAACAATCAGGATTGGCAGTATCTAGTTTATTGCAATGCCTCTAATTGAACTGAGCAGACTTGAAATACAGTGCAGGAACATAAGTGACTAATGTCCTTGATCTGGTAAGAAGTGAGATTCATGGTTATCTTTAAGCTTCACTGGCACAACAGCATTCAACGTCCACTCTTCCTCTGATTCTCAGAATCTCTTTAAAAGCACAATATCACATAGTCACATGCAAGCTAGGAAGTTATAATCAATGGGAGGCATACAATGTAAAAGAAAAAGATAGAAATATAGGAGGTATTTTGATAAATTAGGATCATAAACTTAGGACCAATTTATTTGACTGGATATTTTTTGACCCTCTATAAATCAGAAATTGGGGAAAACTTCTACTTGCAAGAATGATATTATTTTGCCATGGATTAGTAAGGTAAAAAGAATTATTTTTGTGAGACAGGCACTACAACTGTGTAAAAAGTTTCAGTATGTCTGAATAAGTATAAATTCCGAGTGATTTCTAACTCTCCATACATTTCACTGAGGGGTTTTCCATGTGCACAAAACCGTGGGTGGGGTTTTATTGCCTCTATCAGCAGCATCAGAGATAATTTTCCTACTTCAGATTCTCTTCTTGTTTATCATCTGCATCCTTCTGTCTTATTTATCATTTTTTATTTCCCAGAAAGAACAAAGAAACACTATCTGGCATCTGAATACTAAAAGCCTATTTTTTTTTTCTATTTCCAATTCTGCTGATGTGTTCATCAGTTCCCAAGTTTTTCTTCTAAAAGTGTTGTAACTAAAGTGAAACATGAGACTTCATTGCAGGAAACATTAAAGTAGTTTCTCCTGTAAATCAGAGAATCATAAAGACAAAAATCTTGTTATTCCGGAGCCAGAAAGGAGAAGCACATTGGGAAATCTGAACATTTGACTCGGCTGTTTGGAATCAGACTTGAGCCTAAAACGCTAAGGTGTGCTAAAGGAACACATTTGAAGTTTTATTGTCACTTAAACCATATTGACCTTAAACCTAAAGGAACAGTGCTGGTTAAAAATGAAACCTTTGAAAGATATCAAGGCATAGCAAATATACAATGAACAGTTTTATAGCAAAGACAGGCTAATCAAGCTCCCAAACTGAAATGAGTTACCACCTAGGCAGAGACTCCAGATAATAAACACTTGAAAATGAATGAGGAATGTACTCATACAAGGTTCCAAAATGAAATATTTCCAAATGAATGTTTAAGTTTGGGTACCATATGACAAGATTTGTAATACTTTTGAATCAGCTTACAAAGCACCTGGTAATAAAAAAACAAACAAAATGGGAATGAAAATTGCCTACCCACAAAAGCATTTCATATTCTGTGTCTTCTTACTAGATGACTATATTTCTCTCATTAATTTGTTTATTCACTTTATATCCCAATCATAGGGCACCCTCCCTCCTCTCTTCCTGGTCCCACACATTTCTAATTGTATAAGAATAAATATCCCTGAAAGTAAATCAAGATATTATAAGTGATGAAAAGTAATAGCCTTAGCAATATAGATGAAAAAGTTGGTGTTTAAGACTCCAGGATATGTATAATTAAAAGGTTTTTATATCTGTAGGACAATTTCACTTCTAAACATGTTTATATGTAACATAAATTAGTGAATATATTTTCTTAGAGATTCATACAAGAATGTCTTCACTGTAACCCAGGACAAGGAATAGCTCAAACTTGCATTAACAGGATACCAGAAAAAAAGTTGTTGCATATTTATTATAATAGATTATGCTATAGTTAAACAAATTTTCAATATATAGCATATCATAGATATTCTGTGGCATAAAAGGATCCAAGCAAGTATTGTATACTGCAAAATTCTATTTATAGACAGTTAAATTATCATCTATTGATGAAATAATAATATGCTATTTTTGTAGTGTGTACTGGGTAGTTTTGTGTCAACTTGACACAGCTGGAGTTATCACAGAGAAAGGAGCTTCAGGTGAGGAAATGCCTCCATGAGATCCTTACTCAATGAGTAAGGCATTTTATCAATAGTGATCAAGGGGGAAAGGCCCCTTGTGGGTAGGACGATCTCTGGGCTGGTAGTCTTGGTTCTATAAGAGAGCAGGCTGAGCAAGCCAGGGGAAGCAAGCCAGTAAAGAACATCCCTCCATGGCCTTTGCATCAGCTCCTGCTTCCTGACCTGTTTGAGTTCCAGTCCTGACTTCCTTTGGTGATGAACAGCAATGTGGAAGAGTAAGCTGAATAAACCCTTTCCTCCCCAAGTGCTTCTTGGTCATGATGTTTGTGCAGGAATAGAAACCTTGACTAAGACATAGTGTAAATGTTTATTCAGTGAAAAGAAAGAAAAACAGAAAAGTGTTTCTAAATACTGATGTGCTTATCTTCACAGTGAGATACTGACACTAGTGTAAAGAAATGCAAAATAAAACAAAACAACAGTATGAAAACCCACCACATGCCACCAAGTGTAATTTTTTCATTTTGGTATTTATTCATATTCAATTTATTAAAAGTCCAGTGATAGTATATTCTTAGGCTGAAATGAAATATCACAGAGGTCTATATTCCTATATGTCAGTGAAACTCAAAACACGTTCAAAGGAAAGCAAGAGAGGAAGAGAGCAGCTTTAAATTGCTATGCATCCCTGGTGAATGATCAAGATCATTGGCACATGTTTGAAAATTCAGGGCATTTGTTGATGTTGTTTTAGCTACCAGACCTACCTTTCTGCTTTAATCCTTTCTAGGGCATAATTAGATTTTTTTGCCAATGTTAAATATAATATATACACATATATAAACACCAAATGCTGATTTCAAGAAAGAATTATACCTTGAGAATCAAATAGGATGTACTCATTTATTTCTTTTTATTTAGAAGATAGAAATTTAGGAGAGGGAGTCACTAAACTTAGAACACAACTTGACTGGGTTTTAAATTACTATGGAGTAGCATTGAGTGAGGAGGTGGCAGTGGTTCCAGTAGAAACTCTCGCATGTTAGCAGGAACAGAAGGAAACAGAGTGGGGATAAACGGATTCCTTTTCTAGAAACATGGGAGATGCTTTTGGAACCTTGGACATCTTATCTCTATACTTGCTATAGTTTGAGCTATAAAACTTTCAACAGCAGTGTCTAGTTTCTCAGATAATTTTGATCTCAGACCAAGTATAATACCATCAGTCTTCCATATGAACTTTCAGACTGCAGAGATATATGACCAGAGAGTACCAGATTTTGATCCTCATGGATAGCCTGCCATGGAGACTTTTAATGAATTCTCCCAGTGAATCATCTGTCCTTCATCTATAGGTATGATCAGTTTGCTGGGCCTGTTCAGAGAATTTTGACTGATTGAGAAGATATGGGCATATTTTAGTCAGATGGCATTAGAGAGAAGAGCAGAGTGAAGCCCTCAAGGCTTTGTGTAAGCTGTCTGTTCTCAGATGCTGCTTCAGCCTTAAACAAAGCAATGATCCAATCAGATCAGCAAATTACATTTGGCTTACTGAGAGTGATGTAAATAGTCTCTTACATATACGGAAGAGAACAACTGGGAGAAAATTAAAGAAACCATATGCTTGAGTGAAGAGGTCATTAGATCACTGGCAGAAGGAACATCAAGGAGGAAATGATTACAAATACCACAAACAAATATGAATAGTTACAAATACCAGAAAGAAAAAAAATATATACTGGAATCTGGGAATTTTGACACAGGGTATATGAAACAAGAAAACAGGTAAGATATTGTTCTAGTCTCTGGTTAATCAGCAACTGTTTAATTTTACAGAGATTAAATCTTTGACTGCCCAACCAACGCACAATGGAGAAAGTGTGACTCTCAGTGCTAAAGGCATAAGAAGCTGAAATCCCTTAGGTGAAGTTATGCAGTATGGCATGGCAGTATAAGTGTTCTTTACCTTATCTGGCCACATGGTTGCTTAATACCATCTTTCATGTATAACTGTCTCCAAACACATCCTAGTATAAGATATCCCTGACATTATAGCAGAGAGGATACAATATAGGACAGAAGACAGCTCTGGAATATATATAAATATGAAATATAACTTCTAATCTTCTAACCTTCCCCATTAAAAGCAAAACATAATAGTAGGAATAAAATAGACTAAAATAGATTTTTTTAAATTTATTTATTTTTATTCTCTAATCCTTTTTAACAGTCCAGACTTCATCCTCCTCCCAGTCTGCTCCCCCCAAACGGTTCCCCATCCCATACTTTCTCCCTGTCGTCTCCAAGAGGAGGTCCCCACACCACCCCACCAGACCTCCCACTCCCTGGGGCCTCAAGTCTCTTGAGGTTAGGTTAGTCTTTTCTCACTTGTGTGCCAGAGGTTTTCCAAAGAGATCTCTGTCCAGGCCAGGTACAAAGGTTCCAGCAAAGGAAAGCCAGTGGAGGCAGGAAGACAAAGTCTCTGCTGCTGTACCTTTCAGGTCACTCATTAACTCTGAGCCGCTCTGAACTGAGTCGGCTTGGGCTGGGCCAAGGAGAAGTTGACTATCCAGTGAGGAGTGCTACTGAACCTCAGGTGGCTCTTTGGGAGAGAAAATCTCTTCCCAAGTGTTACATACAGTTTTTGGAACAAAAGACTCAGACAAAGGAATTGTTCTTGCGTACCTTTAATTCCCTGGATGTATTTCTATACAGTTCTGGGGGTGATTCAGGATTCCACAGCAGGTACCTGTCATTGGCTTGGACTGTGAGTTTGGGGGAAACCTTATTTGCATGTGGGAAGGCTTGGTGTGGTTCCTACTTGACTGATAGCCACACCCTTCTCCTGTCGGAGCTGTGGACAGTAACTTTGTAACTTCTTCTACAGGAGCCAGGAGTCTAGGAGACTTAATTGAATGCCTTCTGTCCCATGTAGATGGAAATTACCATCCACCAGGTCCCACGGGGGTTCAAGACCTCAGCTCAACTGGAGACTAGGCTATCCGTGCATAACCTATTGACCCACTCTCACTGAGGCCAGACCAGGCAACCTTCTGCTGTATACATGTCAGGAGCCTCATATTAGCTGCTGTATGCTGCCTGGTTGGTGGTTCAATTTCTGAGATATCAAGGAGGTCTAGGTCAGTTGAGACTGCTGATCTTCCCATGGGGCCAGCCTCCTCCTCAGCTTCTTACAGTTTTTCCAATTCAGTCACAGGGGTCCCTAGTTTCTGTCTATTGATTGGTTGCTAATAACTGCATGTGACTCTTTCAGCTGCTTATTGGGCTTCTCAGAGGGCAGCCATGCTAGGCTCATGTCTGCAAGCACTCCACAGCATCAATAACAGTGACAAGGCCCCGAGCTTCCCTTTGAGCTGGATCCCAATTTGGGCTTGTCACTGGACCTCCTTTCTCACATGCCATTCTCCATTTTTGTCCCTAGGATTTCTTCAGACAGGAACAATTCTGAGTCAAAGCTTTTGACTGTGGGATGGCAACCCCATCCCTCCACTTGATGCTTTTTCTTTCTACTAGAAGTGGACTCTACAAGTTTCCCCTCCCCACTGTAGAGTACTTCGTCCAATGCAATCTCCATCAAAATCCCAACACAATTCCTCAAAGACATGAAATGAGAAATTCTCAAAACATCTGGATAAAACAAAATTCCCAGAATTGTGAAAACAATTCTTAATAATAAAAGAACTGCGGTGGGGGAATCACTATCCCTGACCTCAAACTGTACTACAGAGCAATAGTGATAAAAATAACGTGGTATTGGTACAGAGACAGACAGGATGATCTGTGGAATAGAATTGAAGACCCAGAAATAAAACCACACACTTACTGACACTTGATCTTTGACAAAGAAGCCAAAATTATACAATGGAAAAAAGAAAGCATCTTCAATAAATGGTGCTGGTTTAACTGGTGGTCTGTATGTAGAAAAATGAAAATAGATATATATTTGTCACTTTTCACAAAGATCAAATTCAACTGGATAAAGGACCTCAATATAAAACCAGATACACTGAATCTAATAGAAGAAAAAGTGAGAAAGAGCCTCCAACTCATTGGCACAAGGGAAAACTTCCTATACAAAACTCCAATGGCTCAGGCTCTAAGTCAAGAATTGATAAATGGAACCTCATAAAACTAGAAAGATTCTGAATTGGATTTTTTTTTAAGTAGTACTCACCTGTAAGAGATAAAATGTTCTTTTTTTAAACTTTTTTATTAGATATTTTCTTAATTTACATTTCAAATGCTATTCCGAAAGTCCCCTCCACCTCCCCCCTCCCTGCTCCCCTACCCACCCACTCCTACTTCTTGGCCCTGGTGTTCCCCTGTATTGGGGCATATAAAGATTTCAGTACCAAGGGGCCTCTCCCCCCAATGATGGCTGACTAGGCCATCTTCTGTTACATATGATGCTAGAGACACGAGTTCTGGGGGTTCTGTTTAGTTCATATTGTTGTTCCTCTTCTAGGGTTGCAGACCCCTTCAGCTCCTGGTGTTCTATCTCTAGCTTCTCCAATGTGGGCCCCGTGCTCCCTCTTATGGATGACTGTGAGCATCCACTTCTGTGGG
>LR749653.1:2148453-2285017 GCA_902729485.2 Mus minutoides
TATGATGCTAGAGACACGAGTTCTGGGGGTTCTGTTTAGTTCATATTGTTGTTCCTCTTCTAGGGTTGCAGACCCCTTCAGCTCCTGGTGTTCTATCTCTAGCTTCTCCAATGTGGGCCCCGTGCTCCCTCTTATGGATGACTGTGAGCATCCACTTCTGTGGGAGTCAGCTATATCAGGGTCCCTTCAGTAAACACTTAGAGCCAAGATGAAAGGATGGACCATACAGAGACTAACCCACCGGGGATCCATCCCATAATCAGTCACTAAACTCAGACACTATTGCATAAAATGTTCTTTTTAAATAAACGAAATAATAATAAGCAACGGTTTTTGTTTGAGTCAGTTTAGGATTTGAGCATTATTTTTAATTATTTTTTCTTTATTAGATATTTTCTTCATTTACATTTCAAGTGTTATCCAGAAAGTTCCCCATACCCTCCTCCATCCCCGCCCTGCTCCCCTACCCACCCCCTCCCACATCTTGGCCCTGGCGTTCCCCTTAATGGGGCATATAAAGTCTGCATGACCAAGGGGCCTCTCTTCCCATTGATGGGCAACTAAGCCATCTTCTTCCATATATGCAGCTAGAGACATGAGCACAGGGGGAACTGGTTAGTTCATGGATTTGAGCATTTTAAGCTACTTTGAGGTATTAACAAACTTTGATTGAACAGAAATACACAGATAATGAATTATGCTATGTCTCGATCAACTTATAATGGCAATAAAAACAGATATTGATGAAATGATACAAAAAATGAAAATTGCATTCACATCTAAAACATCATGAAAACAGTAGATGAGTTTTACTGTTGGTATTTTTGCATTGACTTTTTTGGGGGAGAACAGAGGCAGTGGTGTCCTAGTTAGTGTCACTATTCCTATGTTGAAACACCATGATAAAAAGCAACTTGAGGAGAAAAGCTTCTCTGCTTACATTTCTACATCACTATTCATCATCAAAGGAAGTCAGGACAGGAACACAAACAAGGCAAGAACCTGGAGCCAGCAGCTGATGCAGAGACCATGGATGGATGCTGCTTATTGGCTTGCTCATCTTGTTTCCCTACAGCACCCAGAGCCAAGGAACCCAGATATGGCCTCACCCACAATAAGCTGTACCCTCCCACATCAATCACTAATTAAGAAAAATGGCCTACTGGCTTGACTACAACCTAACTTTATGGAGACATTTTCTCAGTTGAGGTTCTCATCTCTCAAATGACTAACCTGTATCAAGTTAGCATAATACTAGCCAGCACAGAGGGCAATGTGTCCGAAGGAATCAGTTTATTGAGATACTCAGAAGGAGATGGGCAGTACCTGGATACATGGCAGTCATGTAGTTTTCTTTCTTTTAATTTTCATATTTTTATTGGATATTTTATTTATTTACATTTCAAATGTTATCCCCTTCCATTGTTTCCCCCCTGGAAACCCCCATCCCATCTTTCCTCCCCAGCCACTGTGAGGGTGCTCACACACCCGCCCACCCACTCCCATCTCTTCACCTTGGCATTCCCCTACACTAAGACATGGAGCCTTCACAGGACCAAGGGCCTCTCCCACCATTGATGTCCAACAAGGCCATCCTCTTCTATATATGCGGCTGGACTTCTACATGAGAAAGTTTTTGAGATTAAAGATAGACAGATTAAAAAGAAAGGATAGAGAAAGTTTTAAGGAGACAAAGACAGAAAGACAATGTTGAGATTCAGAATTCAGGAACTTTGTTTAGGGAGATGTCATAATTGACATCTGGGTACTGCGTATAGTCATCAACTAATAGTCATTAATCTTATTATATCAGAGTATTTGATGAAATACTGTGGTGACTCAAAGATAAATGATAAATGAGCCTTGGCCTCTTGTATTGCTGAACCCGTATTCTACTCTGGACCATGAGTCACTCTGAGTGCCAAATGGTAAGTGCATCTCAGATAGGTTTTTTTTTTGGGGGGAGGGGGGTATGATAGTCATGACGTTGGTGAAGAAAGACTTAGTGGAAGAAATCAGACTTTACCTACATCATAAAAATATATGGAATAAATAATCTACCATAAGGTATATAATATTTTATTACTTTGAAAACACTTTACTTGGGCATTACCTCATTTCTTGATCACAGCTGAGGAACTGAGCAGGCAAATGTGTGTTTAAATTTTAGAAGAGCATATATTTTGGTATAGAAAGGAGTCCATGTTTTAAAAATAAGGACCAGGTCATGCATTAAGTAAATGTTTTAGTTTTAGTAGTAGTTTAGAAATGTCAGTTAACAATTTAGACTGTTCATGAAAGTATACAATTCTAATCATTATTAAAAAAAATAAACATAGAAATTTGGTTATTGGAGTACATATACTGAAGGTTTACAAACAAGTCAAGATCTTTTAAAGGCTCCATGTTGTCTTTGCATGAGTATTGTATGGTTTTGCCTACCCACCCTCAAGCAAATAGAGCACATGGTGTATCACACATGAAAATCCCCAGCTCCCATGTTATCTCATTTTCAGAACTCACATATAATAGAGGACTACAGAGTTCTCTTTCAGCCAATTGCATTAGTTACTTAAAAGAAAATGCAAACTTTAGCTGTTTGCTCAAGGAATTAAATAGATACCAGAGCTATAAATACTTGACAATAGACTTATGAAGTATCTATTTCTGTTAAATAGATTAGCTTGATTTGTGGAAAGGTAACGATAATGACTCCTCAAATCACACTGCGGAAATAGTTTCAAGTCATTCTCAGGATAACAGTTCAGTGGAAGAGGATTTAGCTTGACTCAGACCTCTGCATTCAAATTTTGTGCTCCAAACACTAACAATAAAACAGTTTGAATTTCTTAAGGACAATGCAATAACATTAATCTACTCTAAGTGACCCCTTCAAATAGAAAAAAAAAAACCTATATAGTTATAATTTAAAGGAAATGTTTATGTCTTCTACAATTTATTCAATCTTTTTTTTTTTCAGAAAAAAAGGGGGAGGGGCAAAAAGCCAGGTACTTATTTATATTGCCTAAGTTAAAAGTGAGCAACTATCTGCACAGCCAATCATATGCAAGAGAGTGAAGGGATTAATTCTAATACAGAGGTAAGGAGCAGTAGACCCTGACTTTCTTAGTCTATTTTTATATTTCACGAGTAAAGGCATACCTTAACTACCCCAATATGTTCCTAATGTTCATACTGAAACTCCAGAAAACATGGTCCTTCATTCATATATGTTTGGAATTATAAAAACCATGAACTATGTTCCATGGCTACAAAAGAGAAAGTTAGCTTTTAATTCCACAGGAGAAAGCAAGGAAGCCATGTTAAGTGCACCCACTAATCTCCAGGCTACAAACAGAAGTTGTTATTGTCTTTCTCTTAATGGACAGTGAGAAGTGGTTTGGATTAAATAAAGAAAAAAACGTTTATACAAAATTCCATACTGAAGTTATTGAAAATGTAAGAATTTATGCACTACACAATATTGAAGTATCTCCTCCATGCTTCAGAATAAAGTAGTTTCTAGGAGAATTCTATCTTTAATGTTAATTTTGAAACATTAATTTAGTGATGTGGAATGTACGATAATTTAAAAACATTTCTCTGCTCAGCCTTTGAATAAATATTTTCTTTTCAATGGAAAAGTTAAAGACTGAAATCATATGATCATCTCTATGGATGTGAAAAAAAGAAGAAAAAGACCTATTTCCAACTTTGAAAGTAACCCCCAGTCCTACTGGCTAGAAACTAAATGTTTTATTTTTCAAGAAAAATGGTGCTATTTGGATTCATATGAAAGTATGATATGTCAATAGCTGCTTTGCACTTTGCCTATTTAACTCAGTTTAATCACTTCTGGGAACTCAGAGCCTTTAAATCACTTAATGCGATTGTCCATGCTAAGACTTTTGCAGTTCAATAGCATGAAGTATTGTTTTGATCGATGAGTCAGTAAAGGTGTTAGAAATTGGGATGAAGGGAGATTGACTTTTGCATTTGTAAAATGAGAAGTTCTCTAACTCTGGGAAAGGAAAATTTAAGAAAACATAATAAGGTACTATTTATAAATTGATTTCCAAGACCTGGTTTTATAGTATTTTTCATAGGAAATTAGTGGAAAAGTTAGTATATGATTTATCCTTTTGGAAAAGCCATGTGGAATGAATGATAAAGGTAATATATAAATTATGAAGCTATCTGTAAGAATCTGTAGTTCTAGTACATTTTCAATTAACTTCAGATCAAATTTCTCTAAACTTGTATCATTAATAATGTTAAGATTGTTCTGATTATAAACATAATACACAGTAATTCAAAAATTATAAATGAAAATAAATATGAATAAAACAAACAAAACTTGTCGACTATCTCCACTAATATATAACCGTTTGAAATACTGAGGAGTCTTATCCACATCCATGGTTTGAATTTATGATATTTTATCCCTAAACAGTGATGATTGCTTTTTAACAGATAGGAGTCTTCAAATTTGATGCACATACTGTTTCACAAGTTCAACATTATGATGCATTTTGATAGTTCATATTTATTTGTACTATTTTAAAGATAGGAATAAAAATGAAATCACTATATAAGTTACATTCATTCTAGTGGTCAAATCACTAAAACATGTTAATAACATCTTGTCTAAAAACTGTTAGTGTTGTATTGTTTATGCATGTTTATGTTAAATGAAATAAAATTGAGAGTTTTATCAGAGATTACAAAAAAATGAATCACCAGTCCACAGTGACTGAGAAACTGTTGTATTATATTTAGAAAAGAAGTATCAGATATTATGTCTTTGTCACTCAGCTACATTAGACATAAGATAAAGGTCAAGTGCTGAAGGTTATGTTCAGTTTATTGATAGTTAGGATTTGGAGTTGGAAAGATGGCTTAGTGGTTAAAAGCACTCGCTACCCTTCTAGGGGACCAGAATTCCAATTATCAATACTTAAATTGTTCTGCTCACATCTGCCCTAAACTCCAGATCCAAGCACACATGCACGTACACACATACACACACGCATGCATATGCACACACACACACACACACACACACACACACACACACACATATAAATGCTTAAAAGGTAGTAGACTTTTATAACTTTAAAGTTATTAAATAATACTTATGTAATTCTATGGGCCCCACACTCTCAGTCTTCTCTTACTGACAGCTAAGGAATCTCATGCAGGAAAAGCAATTGGTGAAAGTCAGAGAGCCTCTGTTTGAAGCATAAGCAACAGGCGTCCTAAGAAAAAGTTATGCAAATGGTTATCGTGGGGTAAGCATTATGAATTATGTCAAGTAATAATAATAGAAATGCTCAGAAAAATTACATTTTAGATAAGAAATTAGTAAGTATTTGGGTTAAATATCACATGTAATGATTGGGACATACATACACAAATAACATTTGTTATTTATAACTGAAATTTAACTACCTATCTATATTGTACCTTTTAATTCTGTTTAATCTCTAGGAGGACCATTGATGATATAGTTCATGTTGGGATGTTTATGGAGCCTGGCATTCAACAGATAGAAGTATAAAAATATTGTGAGTAAAATAGGTCAGATGCAGTTGTAAATCCATTGGCGTTAACCATGTTTGTTTCTGTCAAAGAGCCTTCTAAAAGCCTGGGTGATGCATTACTACCAAGAAGGCTGATTGGCTCCTCTGAATTTCTAAGATTTGTTAGGGGGAAAGTCAATGGTAATATCAGAAAGAGCTTTTGAGATGATTGGGCATATTAGATGGAATTCTACATGTTAAATAAATGAGAGATTTCCTCTCCCACGGTTTAAACCTGAAAAGTATGGAGATTAGTCAGTGGAGATTAGGGGCGCATGATGTGAGTTTTCATTGAACAACTAACGAATCCATAGACTTCACAAAAGTCATACGTGAGCCTGAGAGAGTACTCTCAAATGAAATCAGAGTGTTGACATGTTCAGAATTATGTGAAATGGACAACTTAAAGTTAATTAAAAATAGTGTATCTAAAGGATCTTGCAATATAAGTATTATTTAATTGATTACAGGAATTATAAAAATTAATAATCAGAAAATAGAAATAAAATACATGAGAAAAGGAATAGGTCTATTGTTTACAAAATCTATTTCAGTATGCATCTGTGGCGGATTTCCTATTCAGTGTTCCTCATTTTTGAAAAATAATTGCTTTCACAGTGTATGCCGTAAGTGAGGTTAACATTAGGGAAATGACAGTGTTTGCATGTTAATATTTCCCTGAGTCATGTTTCAGTCAGTTATTCTAACTTTGTAAAAGAAAATCCAATGTAATTTTGTTCAATAAACTGATGAGAATTAAAAAAAAAAGAAGCATGTTGTTTTTATATTTTGAGATAAAGCATTATTTTCAACATTACTTGAATAAATACACACACACACACACACACACACACACACACACACACACACACACACTGATCCATAGCAGATACCAGAAACAATACAATAGATATCTTTAAATTAGTTTTTCTGTGTACTAATGATGAATTAACCCAATACCCTCACAAAATCCCAGAGAAAAAAAAAAGAATTTTGTTTCAAATGGACAAAACATCAGAAAACAATCAGGTTAATTGGAAATCATTTTGTTTATTCTTCAATAGTTTACAAACTAAAATCCCCTGCTAAAACTGCCTTAAACACTTCGCCACCTCAGAATTACCTAAATCTCTGTCATTTAATACTTAACTGGCAATATTTCCCATATATAATCAACAGCACCATAGTGTTGGTTAATGCAAAATAAAACTACATCAAACTTTACATGATATATGATACATACATTACGGGAAGAATGAATGTTGTCCAGATGAGCAAGAAGGAATGGCATTTTAGAAGGAAGGAGCAGAAATGACAAACACACTATGTTATTGGTGGAACTCTATTGTGGAAGTCAAAATGCCCACTTTAATTGGACTATAGGATGTCTTGTCAGGTAAGTAAGAGATTCAAGATGACTTAAGGCCACAGAGTGAATGGTTATTATGCAGTGCAGCTACCCATAAATTCAATCTCAAATATAATGTCAGTCCACCAAAGGTTCCAGGAGCGATATATGACTAAACTTCTTTTATTATTATTATGCTGCTATTGCCAGAAGCACTAGAAATTGATAACCAGTGGCCCTTTTACCTTAGTCTGCCCATGTCTTGTTTGTTGAAAACAATATTTTAAATGGTTACATAACTAAAGTAAGCACAATTGAGTAAAAAATAAACTCTGTAGAAACTGCTTACTTGGACCATTTCCTTACCTGCTGGCCCCTAAGGATACTTAAGCTTGTGACCCTTAGTGAAGACGAATTACAGCATAAAGGAGACTGGTTTAGAGAGTCTCCACCACTTAATTGGCAGTGTGACCTTTGCAGCTTCCTCATTTATAAATGAGTATAGAACCACTGCCTACCTCATGGGGTTGCTTGGAAGATTAAGTGATTCAGAATATGTAAATAGCAGTCCAGATGGTGGTATATACCAAGTGCTTAGTCAACATTAATTATTGTTATTAACATGAAGATATCAGCTAGGATGTTTAAGAAAATAATTTACCCAAGTACACTGAGTTCTTAGACAATAATGCAAAAAACAATAAGACAGACTAATTGTGGATGTATTTCTGAATTTATCACCAACACAGTTCTAGTTAGATACTAAAATTAGCCAAGATATAAAAACATGTTCAAGTTCAAATTGTGTTGACTACCCAGAATCTATTAGAGGAGTTGTAATCAGTCAACCTGATTTTTTTTCTAGAAGATAATTCTTCTGCAGTCTGTCAAATGTAGTACATAGCTGTAATTTTGCTATAATGTAAATATCTTTGTTTTTTGAATGTCTTAGGCGAAACATGTGGAAGAGATTTTTGTTTGTTTGTTGTTTGTTTTTGATACAGGCAATGTCTGGAAAATCTCCCAAGGGAAAAGCAGTTATTATAATTAAGCAGAGTTGTTTCAATAGGTGAAATATGTCTGCCAGTGCTGAAAACTGCATCAAATAGAGAAGAAAACATCAAAAATTGACATTCCTATAGATGGATAAAATGTACACAAAAGGCTTGTAGTCCCCTGCATTATGATTCTTTGCAGATAAGATATATTTCTCATAGTGGTCAGTATCTTGTATAACATCACTATTGAATTTTGTATCATAACCTCTGTTCAGTAAGCATTGATCCAATGACTCCTTTTCTCAGAGGTAATGTAAGCTGATACTTTTCCACTCCTATTTGTTTGTCCATTATGGAACATAAAAATCAGTTTCACAGAGAAGAAGCAACCAAAGAAAAAACTTTATGTCTGAATCAAGACAAGGTTGCTGAAGCTCTAAGGACCTCTCTGCATGGATTACAACTTACCTGCAAAATAAAGCTATCCTATTACCGTTGTCCACTGAAGATGAACATGTAACAGGAATATCCAGGCAGAAGAATTAAGAGGGTGAAAAGCCTGCAGAGAGTTTGTAACATGAAGATGTTAATGTTCCACCTCAGCCATTGAGGAACTGATAGAACAAGATGCCCAAAAAACTAGTCTGTTTTTCTTTTCTTTCTTTTTTTCTTTTTTCTTTTTTTTTTTTTTTGCAGGAAATTTGTCTTCAAGGATGCCTTCATGAGAAAAAGTAGAAATAAGCAAAGACTCACTCAATTCTGCTCAATTAAGATCACTATTAGTTATTCGATTTGCCTACTAAAATACTATCAATGTAGCAGCTTAAAATACCACAGACTTGCAGTTTCATGACTTCTGCGCATCAAGAATCTGCATATGCTTATCTGAGTTGCCCAGCCAGGGTATCAGTAAGCTCTTATCAAGACAGAACCAAAAGAGAGTGGAAGCCTTGGCATCCTCCCATAAGCTCAAATTTAGAACTCATCCCCTTGTATTGTACCATGTGTTTTCCATTTCTTTGATTGGTAGCTGTGGGTCAGAGACCACTCTTGGTGCCTAATACCATGGCAGTTCATTATATTGTCAGTTTCCAAAAGAGATCAATACATAGACCCCACTTTTATTCAAAGTTAATATAAGTGTGTATCTCTCACTTGAACTTTAGCAATGAAAACAGAAAGTTTCCAACTTTCATTGACTCACATGTTAAAGTTTTGTTGCACCAAGATGCCTTTCAATCAAAACAACAACCAATATCATAAACACATCTAAAACAATGTGTGGAAGTTGTGGGGATGTGAGACTTTTGTCCATCTAAGAGTTATCAATCACATTCATTGGAATATATTGAGTGATTAATAAACAGATATACACCCTCTAGTCAATGTGGGTTTAAATACTAGAGCAAATAAGATGTAATTGCAGAAATTTTTAATAATTTAGCAATAGCTCTCAGTAACTTTCAAGTGCTGTAAATAACACATATTTCTATTGTATGCATTTTAGGCTTGGGTGGTTGTCTGAGGTTAGGACTCATGTGTTCCCCTCAGCATCAATCCACACATGTCAGTTTTCAATTTGATAATGCCTATCAAATAGACACTTTCTGCATTGTTTTTTCTTGTTTCAATATAGAACTTACAAAGCTGCTTCTGTGTATCTGCTCCAAGATTTAGTGTGTAGATTTCCAGGAAGAACATTTGAATATCAAAGCACATTCACATTAAATAATTCAGCTAATTAAATCCACATCAGATCATCTGTCAGCATCTAGCTCTTTGACAAACTGTGCTTGTTTATTATAATTGCCATCAAAAGACTACTTTAAGTACAAGATAAGTGGGAAGAATATAGCCTTAGAATTGAGTGCCTATTAATTTTTATGATATTAAGAAAATGGATAAGGCAAAAAGACTAAGTATAGAAATAAAGACATTTTATGTGTTATAAAGGAAGACAGCTTCTTCACTATAGAAACCATTTTAATATGGATACAAAAAAGCAAAAGAACGGCAACTCCAGCTTGTTTCTTCGGATCATTTGCTTGTAAGACCTTTGTCCAGACTTTTACTCTGAGGTAGTATCTGTCTTTGTTATTAAGGTGGACTGAAGATAGGACCCCTGTGGTTGAACTAGGGAAAGGCTGGAAGAAGCTGTGGATGGTGACCTCATAGGAAGATCAGCAGTCTCATTTAACCTATACCCCTGAGATCTCTCAGACACTGAGCCACCAACCAGACAGCATACATTAGCTGTTATAAGGACACTGAGATATATACAGAAGAGGACTGACAGGTGAGAAAAGAAGTACCTAACCTTAGAGAGACTTGAGGCCCCAGGGAGTGGGGAGGTTTGGTGGGGTTTGTTTGGGGTGTTGGGGACATCCTTTTGGAGATGGGGGAGGAGGAACAGGATGAGGAACAGTTGGAGAGCATGACAGGATGGAGGTAACAACTGGGCTGTAAAAAAAAAAAAGATTTAGTATCATCATCATCATCATCATCATCATCATCATCAGAAAAGAAATTCTCCATAGACCATCTGTTCATGTGTTGAAGTTAGGGCTGAAAAGGGGTCAAAAGAAAGAATGGAGTACATCTGAAACACTGAAGAATAACACAGCCTGGGAACTTTTCAATGGCAACAAAGCACAATATTAGAAATAAACTCCTGAGTCAAGGGAATTTATGATTAATCACAGTGATAGTGAAAAAATTAATTGTATTTTACTAGCTGGTGGACCTAAGTGGATTTTATGATTTTTGCATTTTTAAGTTGTTAATTCTCACAAAATTCCAGTAACAGTGTCTGAGTTTATGCATAATGACCTACAATCTCAATCAAACCCAATACTTATTCTTTTTCTAGAAACCTAATCTGAAAACCACCTGTCAATTCAATTATCTAGGCATTAAAAATCAATAACTTCATTAATTTTTCAAAAAAATAAAATTAAATACGCAATTTATTTTTATCATACTCTGTAATACTTATAATTATTATAATACTTATATTGCCCTAATTATCCAGATGTTTTAGAATTTTTTAGCATTTAACATCAGTTTGTTTCTTGTGATTATGTAACTATCTTTTTAAAAAGGTACAGTACATTTTTTAGCCTAATGCAAATATAAAACTTGAGTGTGTTACTGATTGTAGTTCTAACTGAACACTTTTAATATTAAAAGACCTTGAAATTTGCTAATTTGAAACAACTGTTTAAATTATTGTAATAATTATTTTTCTATTAATCCTCTCTGTAAATTTCCTTGGTTATTATTGATGAAAGGCAAAGAAGGAGAACAGCAAGACCAAGAGGCCATGCTGATTTTACCTCATTGGAAAGTCAAGAACTCACATAGTTGCTCATAAGAAAAAACAAGAAATGCTAGGTGATACTGTCTAGACTTGAGGAGAAACCTAGAAAAGAAACAAAGGTCTCAAGAGAAATATGACAAGACAGCCTAAACTGAAAGAATATTCTTGATGAGAAAATACTGAGAAATTCTTAGACTCACATTTTTTTATTTTTTTTTATTTTTTGGTCAGTGAAGTTCTTTTGTAGTGATGATTATCATATAAGCTGAACCATCTCACTGATGCATTAAATGACTTCTAGGTCTTCATGTACTTAAGCCCAGTAAAATAAGTAAACAGCTGTAAGTTGTGGCAATCATTAGTTTTCATTAAAACATCTTGACAGACTGTGAGGAGTTGTATGTATAAGTAACCACTTTGAGCTGAGACTGAAGGAAGGACCATCCAGAGACTGCCCCACCCGGGAATCCATCCCATATACAACCACCAATCCTAGACACTATTGCATATGCCAGTAAGATTTTGCTGACAGAACCCTGCTATAGCTATCTCTTGTGAGGCTATGCCAGTGCCTGGCAAATACAGAAGTGGATGTTCACTGTCATCCATTGGATGGAACACAGGATCCCTAATGAAGGAGCTAGAGAAAGTACCCAATGAGCTAAAGGAGTCTGCAACCCTATAGGAGGAACAACAATATGAACTAACCAGTACCCCCTAGAGCTGTGTCTCTAGTTTCATATATAGCAGAGGATGGCCTAGTCTGCCATCAGTGGGAGGAGAGACCCTTGGTCTTGGGAAGATCATATGCCCCAGTACAAGGGAATGCCAGGGCCAGGAAGCAGGAGTGGGTGGGTTGGGGAGCAGGGCACGGGGAGGATATAGGGAACTTTGGGGATAGCATTTGAAATGTATATGAAGAAAATATCTAATTAAAAAAAAAGAAAGAAAGCTTGTTTAAATGTATCTTCTATCTATTATTCCTCAATTTGCATATAAAATGAGCACACAGACAGATATGCTCATATAGAAAATACAGCTGTCCAGTACAGTGTGTAATAATGTGAAGTTGTTGGTATTCCATGTATATATTAATCATGGAAGCCACAATCTCTATATTCATATCCATTCTGACTTAATTATAGTCAAAGTAAACTGTAGTTAGGTTCTCATTACTTAGGAAATTTGTTAAAAAATAGGAATGAAAATTACTAGTAAAAGCATTTATTTATACAAGAAAAATATTTAAATAAATGTCTGTTAATACTTCCTCCTGTTCATACTGTATTTTTATATCCATGAGCCTAATGTGGATATCCTGACATCTTCTCAAGGTAGAGCAGTCAATTTCAGAATATGTTATTGCAGCTTTTCTAGTACTGATGAGGACCAAGGGAACATGTAAATAAGCAATCTTTCTCAGCACTTGGAGATGACCAATCTCCTCATTAGCAGTATAAATAAACATTTATTTATTCATGCCAGAAAATTTAGTTTTATCCTGGAAGTTCCACATTGTAACAGAGAGAAGACATGCCTTGGACTTATTTATCTCCCTGATATTTATCAAAACAGAAGTGAATGAACAAATAAACAAACAGAAAACCTGTCAACCACAATTAATTGACATACACTGACATAAACTACTGAAATATACTTAATGGTGATTATGAAGAAACAAAGAATCCATATAACTACATACAAAGGAACTGTCATAGAAGTCTGTTTATTCTGGCTCAAGTTAACAAAATCAGTGATTTTTTTTTTTTTTTGATATCTAGTGACAACATGAAGAAATGGAGTTTAAGTGGTTAAACAATGAATGAGAGAGAGAGAGAGAGAGAGAGAGAGAGAGAGAGAAAGAGAGAGAGAGAGAGAACTATCCTTATTAGTCTTTCCAGGAGTGAGGGAGGAGATACATATTGCTTCTAGGGAGAGTGAAGAGTAAACTTTAAGTCAACTGAGCATTGTTTCAAGTGATTTTTCCACATACTCCTACATTTTCCTGACAAAATAGTGGTAAGTACACACACACACACACACACACACACACACACACACACACACACACACATACACACACATACACACACACACACACACACACACACAATGTGTATCTTGTTCCCACTTTCTTTTTTTGCCATACAGTCAAATATCACATAACAAAGCTCTATTCCATATCAAATAATACACATAACACTTGAATAATGACTTAGTATGTGTGTAATTTTGTACAGTGAATTGCTATGTTTGCAGTTGAGGAAACCTCGCAGCAGCATATCTTACATGTGTCACCATTCTTAGGTGATGCATGACTTCATTCCAATGGTTGGATTCTTCTCCTGTTTCAACTGGCCAGAAACAGTTTGCTTTTCTGCTCTAAATTATGGGACTAATCTAAGAATTACAGCAAAGGGAAAAGAAGAAGAGAAGTAAGAGGAAAGTATACAAGGTGACAAGGTAACTGCTAATCCAGGCTCGGTATAATGGATATTCTAAGATAAGGAATTTTATTTTCACTTATGAAGAACGGAAAGTCTTTGCAAACAGAGTTGTATGACCAATTTAACATTCAGGGGACAGGGAAGGCATGCTTCCTGCTATGCAATTATTTTACACTAGTGATAATGATTTTCTAAACAAGACTCTGGTAGCATATGAAATAAAATAAGAAAAAGAAATGTATAGGATCTAATGAAATAAAAAAAAGCTTCTACATAACAACAATGGCAACAACAATATTTAATCAAGTAAAGAAACAACTCAGAGGGGAAAAAAAATGCCAGATATTCATCTGATAATGCATTAGTATCTGTATTATAAAACAAGCCTCAAAATTAGACTGAAATGCATCAAAATCCTTATTTTAAAATGGGCACAGAACTGAACAGGTTTTCAAAAGGATTACAAATGACTAGAGAATATTTTTCAAAGGACTCAATATGATGCCACTGGGAAAGACTGATTAAAACAACTACAAGATCCTGTATCAGTCTATTCAGCATGGCAAAACTTAAGACTACAGACAAAAACAAAAGCTGGATTGAACGTGAAGAAAGGGGAATCTCGTACAATGCTGCTGAAATTCATCGAACTGGAGAAGGTCTTAGAAGCCAAAGGACAGTGATAAATTTTCCAGATGGAGGTTATAAAATACACAGATTCAGAATAAAGATCAGGCACATTACAAAATGTAGAGACTAACAGACAGAAAAATAAATATGACTGATACGGGGTATCCACTGGGCATATCCACCAGGGCATCAGGGAAACACATGTGCATAAAGCCTTGGAGAATACAGGATATCATGCTTCAGTATGTGGAGATTAGACATGTACCTACTAGGGTAAAACTGTTGCTGAAAGTTCATCAAATGAGAGCATATTGGGTTTTTTAATTAGGTTTTAAGTTAGCATGCAAAATATTGAATTTTATTACAAGATTTTTGCACACTGAGTCATTCTGCTTTGCTCTAGCTCATCACCCTCAGCACTCTCATCTACTGTCTTCTCCACTGCCTTTTACCTTTCTATAAAGAACACATTAAAATATATATGTGTATATATATATATATACCAGACTCAAGAAAAAAAATCATGTATAAAAGAAAGAATTCAGCATATTTTCTCTATATGCAAAACAAACACAGTGTGTGTGTGTGTGTGTGTGTGTGTGTGTGTGTGTGTGTGTGTGTGTGTTGGAGAGTAATATTATTTTTATGGAGTTTAAATTGGTATGATACAAAGAAAAGCATGTGATTACTCACATTAATGCGCTTGCCAGTTTTGATGTGGAAACTCAGCATTTGATGTCTCACTTTGAGGTACTCATTTTAAAGGTGAAGAATTTGAGACTGAAATTAGGTGAATAATTGCTTGAAATAGCAATGGTTATGGATTTGTGTATTGTGACTGTGTGTGTGTTCTCTCCATTCTACACCGCTAAGACATTATTAAGAATATGGTTTATAAATATATGACCTTAACAGAGAACACCTTGCAGAAGACAGGGTAAGAAGTGTCAATAAAGGGTGCCTATAATTTGTGCCTATAACCTTGTAGTTAGTATGGCTGTGCTCCCACCTCTGAGATGAATTTCACTGTATTTTATTTAATGTACATAAAACACCTACAAGTTCATTATATAGTGCCATCTTATTTGTTCATTATTGTCAGGCAACTTCTAATCATGTCCCGAAAGATATTTTATATTCTTAATTTCAAATGATACAAAATATGCCTCTCATGTAATGTTTGTATAACTTAAATGTAGCTTACGTAATTCACCAGTCTCAATTCATCTAAAACTAGTGTAAAATTAAGATCACTTTTTTCAAATGATACTTAAACTTTATGTTGTCTGTGAGTTTCAGAGTAGTAAGCTAAAACATGGATATAGATTAAATAAAAATTTAGACACACCTTCACTGATAAATATAGTTATGTTGATAGATTTTTAGGGACTATTACACACAGATGAAGAGATTACTTGAATTTCACCATCCTTACAAACAATGAAACAGATTAACAAAATATTGAAAACGTATAGTTGAAAAATTGGACAGTGGCCAATATAACCTGTAGATATTATCAGTACAACAGCCTTGTTGTCCTGTATTTATGTCTTTGATCCAGTGTTTGTGTCTGACTGAGATTGGGTATAAGAGAGTTAAGATGAAGATGCTTAAGCTATTTAGTAGGTATTTTCCAACTATGAACTGCCTTAGTAGTTACCGTAGTTCTGCAAATGGAAATTCAGAAAGTTTGTGTAGAGACCAGTGTGGTACTTCTGATTGCATTAACCCCAGGCCCCGCAAGCATTATACCATATCAAAATTATTCAGATTCCCGTGTTAGTGGATAATTTGTGTGTATTTGCTGAGACTGGTGAAATTCTTTCCATGGAACTTCTAATTCTGATATTCACTCATTAAATCTGTAAACTTTCAAAATGTAATAAGCTGTATCTTCTCACATCTATGTAGTTCTTAACACTGTCAAAACGGTTTGACCAACATATGCTGCTAATAGTGAGATAATCCGCTGTGTATTAACATAAATGTTCTTTCTATTTGCACATATGGATCAACCTTTCTGCAGGCTCATTCTCACATTCCAGCTGACTTCACTTGTCACTGGAAACACCCCATTGACAGAAAGTGGAATGTCTGTTTCTTTGTGTGGACAGATGGAGGGCCCCATCCAGACAACTGTGCAAACACTGAGCAATAACATAAAATAGACTCTTAACACTATACAGTAACTCTGAAAGCAGTATATTTTGTGAAGTGATGATGGAAAAGGAAGTCCAAGAACTGGAGTATTTATGTAATGGGAGAAAGCAATAGTGAAATGATGTAGGTGAAGAGCATTTCTCTGTGGTTTGATTAATCATTAGTCAATGATTGGTAGAATGAGATGCTAGGGGATTATGAGGGAAGAAGAATAGACTGTATACTCACCTTGTAAAGGCCACATATATAATAACACTTGGAATGAAACATACAATAACTTAACAACAATAAAAGAAAAACCAATTTGTACAAAACAGAGTGAGATCTAGGCACAGTCAATAGATCCATGCTTAGCACTTTCAGAAATCTACAACAGAGAGTATGGGCAGATACATTTCAAAAATAAAATGAGTAAATCCAGCAAAACTGGCAATGCTGATACTGATCCAGTCCTTTTGGCCTCATCTTTCCACAAAAACAAGAGAGTCCACAAAGCCCAATCATTTAGATATAAACCCAGAGAGGGAAAAAAATTCACTGATTATAACACACAACACAAAAGAATAAAGGCATCTTCTTATTGCACCACACTCTATTGAAAGGCATTATCAACTTATCTAATATTCAGGGTGCTAGAAATGAACATAAAGAGTATAAAGTGGTTCCCCTTATAAGGTTGCAGACCACTTCAGGTCCTGGGGTTCTATCTCTAGCTTCTCCATTGTGGGCCCTGTGTTCCATCATATAGATGACTGTGATCATCCACTTCTGTATTTGCCAGGCACTGGCATAGCCTCATATGAGACAGCTATATCAGGGTCACTTCAGCAAACTCTTGCTGTCCTATGCAATAGTGTCTGAGTTTGGTGACTGAATATGGGATGGATCCCTGGTGGGTTAGTCTCTGGATGGTCCATCCTTTCGTCTTAGCTCCAAACTTTGTCTCTGTAACTCCTTTCCTGGGTATTTTGCTTCCTATTCAAAGGAGGAATGAAGTATCCACACACTGGTCTTCCTTCTTCTTGATTTTCTTGTGTTTTCCAAATTGTATCTTGGATATTCTAAGTTTCTGGGCTAATATCCATTTATCAGTGAGTACATATCCAATGACTTCTTTTGTGATTGGGTTACCTCACTAAGAATGATATCCTCCAGATACATCCATTTGCCCCAAAATTTCATAAATTCATTTTTTAATAGCAGAACAGTACTCCATTGTATAAATGTACCATATTTTCTGTATCCATTCCTCTGTTGAGGGACATCTGGGTTCTTTCCAGCTTCTGGCTATTATAAGTAAGGCTGCTATGAACTAACCAGAACCCCCAGAGCTCATGTCTCTAGCTGCATATGTAGGAGATGGCCTAGTCAGCCATCATTGGGAAGAGAGGCCCCTTGGTATTGCAAACTTTATATACCCCAATACAGGGGAACGCCAGGGCCAAGAAGTGGGAGTGGGTGGGCAGGGGAGCAGGGCTGGGAGAGGGGAGAGGGAACTTTCGGGATAGCATTTGAAATGTAAATTAAGAAAATATCTAATAAAATTTTGAAAAAAAAAAGAGTATAAAGTGTTTTTCAATATGAGCACTGACTAATAAATGTATTGATAATAGAGTTGCATGTAGGGATACTATAATTAAACATGGGGAAAAAAAACAACTTTCAACAATTGTCACTGTCCCATGCATGGTATATGGAATATAATCCACATTTTTCTTCCATATGATGATTGTTTATTTCCAAAGACTCATCTCATGTCCCTACCTTTATTTCATAGTATATTAAAATCTCATTTGTATTTGGTCAGACAATAAAGCAAATTATTGTAAGTTGAGAATGTTTCATATAATGTTAAAAATGGAAAAAGTCAAGGAAAAATAATATGCCCTTGAGTTTTGCATATTCTACAGATAGAACTCAGTGCATTGTGACTCCATGAATGGTCGCCACAACTAAAGCTGGACTCGCCTGTGTTAGATGAAATGGTGACATTGGAAGGACTGCACATTTTCCAGTGCCTGGATGTCATTAATGCGGCTTTATCTGGAAAAATTAAGAATCTCAAAATGAGAATATTTCAAAGTTCTTCTCTAAACCTAATTTCAAGTGAGAAAATAATGAAGTATTTGAACTTAAAAGGAGCAAGAGTTAAAAGAGAGAAACAGAAAAAGAATAATGTAAATAGAGAGGCACAGACACAGATAATGTGGTTCCAAGCCACAAAAGAAACAATGAGAGAAATCACAGCTGAACAGGACAGGAAAGATTCTCAGTGGACTACAGAGGAAACAATGATTTAAATGGTATCTAAAGTCATACTCACTGGTACCTAAACTACTTTGAAGCCCTTTAATACAAAAACAGGTTTTTAAATAAGAAACTGCTTTCCTCCTAGTGCAACATCACTAGAGACATTCTTAGCTTCCTTAGTTTCTTTGAAATAAAAAGGCACTATAATTTAGCAAAACTGAAGCTAAGTATGTACACCACACTCAATGTAGGCAATAACAACACAGGGTCCTTTTTGTGTGAAAAGACTTTTCTTGATTTCTATCCCTCAAAAGATCAACAGCATATTTGATGATCTTATCCTATCTATAGTTAAGTTTATTGTCATAAACATATGATAAAACTTTTTAGACCTATGCTAATTCAAATGTCACATCCAAATGTAAATGAAGAAAATATCTAATAAAAAATAAAATAAAATCAGATCTGCAATCTACATTAACTTGCAGTTTTCATCCATTCAGTATACCACAAGGGATTTGGAGATAGAAAATAATATTTTTAAAGGTAATAGATCTGCTCTTTGAGAGGAAGGCCAATTAATTTTAAAGTATTAATTTAAAGTATTATAGTAAAAATACACATATTACTATTTATAAACTGGGAATGCTTCAAGCTTCATTTGTACATGAAAATAAATAGTATTAGTCACAATTATCATCCTATACAGTAGATGTATACTCTGCATTCACACTAGAAATTTGTCAAAACTAAATAATTTAGGACATACTTCTATAGATTAGTTTCCATTCCTACCGCTAGATTCAGTTTGAATATGCAGAAACTATACAAAAACTGAATATTAGTATATATGTGTCTGTAAGCATAGTTTTCCTACAGAGACATGAGAGGTAAAGAAAGAACATTTAGAAGTGCATAGAACAGATACCCTGTCATGCACAGCATTAAAATAGCATAGTCCATGCCCCAAATAAACTGGAAAATAAGAACCAACACCTAAGATCATTCTAGGGCTTTCAGATACATGCCATGACATGATCATAACCTCATGCTCATACAAATGCACACACATACACAAATATGCATACCAATGCACTCATAGATAAATTTAAAAATCAATAAAATGCTTAATGCTGTGTTATCAATTATGGTAATTTGAATATACTTGGCTCAGGGAATGACACTATTAGGAGGTGTATGTGTGACCTTTTTGGAGGAAGTGTGCCACTAAGGACATGGGCTTTAAGACACGTTTGCTAACTGCCTGGAAGCCAGTCTTCTCCTAGCTACATTCATGACATGAGGTAGAACTCTCAGCTCTTCAAGCCCCATGTCTGCCTAGATCCTGCCATGCTCCTGCCCTGATAATAATGGACTGAACCTATGAACCTATAATCCAGCCTCAATTAAATGTTTCCTTTATAAAAGTTGCCTTGGTCATGGTGTCTGTTCACAGCAATGAAACCCTTATTAAAATGTCAATAAAATGTTTTCTTTTATTTTATATTAAAATTGTTGTTCTAATAAATCACAAACCTTCTAAATTAATAACCAAATTTCTTTCAAGCAAACAGATCATATAACTTTCATGATCTGGTGAACTCTGATTTTTACAGTACAAGGAATGAATCTTGCAAGTCATTTTTCAAGGATTCTATTCAAGTTTTAGGTAATTAAATATGATTGTAACATTAACATAAGGTGTTTATGTAATTTCCAACATGGTTTTGACATAGTGCAAATTACTGTCTATGCATAAAATCATGATAATATAATGACTGAAGAACAGTAATATATGGTAAAAATTACCATTTTCTATGGTTTAATATTATATTAGAGAGAGGTAACATTTTCCAAAGTTCACATGCAAATAGCAATGATTAAATATCCATCACTCTGACTCCAGTGCACAAGTTATCCTTTATAATGTAATAGAATTCAGGTTTTAAAAATCTATGATTATAGAGTATTTGTACTTATGAAAAGAATAGTTCTGAAGACATTTTTCATTCAACATATGAAACTATCTAAAATATTGGTAAATGAAATTAAATTTTACTTTATCAAATTGAAATGAAGAAAATAAGTATTTAATAATATGAGTTTAGTGATTTCTTTAAAGAATAACTCATGCAGAGTGTCTCAATATATGCTATATTTTCCAACACTCTCTAAGTAAATTTGTATTTGTAAAAATATGTGTAGTAGCAAATGATCGGTATTTTGTATTACATGTTCTTATTTTATTATGTTTGTATCATGGTATGTTAAATATAGAAAAGCTCCGAGAATTGGATCTGTCTTTATAAACTTTAGATATTTTTGATGATGCTCTTTTTCCTCAAAATGTTCTGAAACACGGTTCCCAAGGAAGGAGCTAGAGAAAGTACCCAAGGAGCTGAAGGGGTCTTCAACCATATAGGTGGAAGAATAACATGAACTAACTAGTACCCCCTGAGCTCATGTCTCTAGCTGCATATATAGAAGAGGATGGCCTAGTTGGCCATCATTGAGAAGAGAGGCCCCTTGGTCATGCAGACTTTATATGCCCCAGTACAGGGGAACGCCAGGGCCAAGATGTGGGAGCGGGTGGGTAGGGGAGCAGGGGTGGGAGGGGGGAGGGTATAGGGAACTTTCTGAATAACACTTGAAATGTAAATGAAGAAAATATCTAATAAAAGTTGGGGAAAAACGTCCCCACTAGGCTTATAGGCATGTGGGGCTTTGTTTGAATAAGTATGCTCTTGTTGGAGGAAGTGTGCCATAGGCTTGGAGGTTTCAGACACTTAAGCCAAGCGCTCTCTCTCTCTCTCTCTCTCTCTCTCTCTCTCTCTCTCTCTCTGTGTGTGTGTGTGTGTGTGTGTCTGTCTGTCTGTCTGTCTTTCTCCCCTCTCTTTGTCTTCTCTCTCTCTTCTCTCTCTCTCTCTCTTCTCTCTGTCTCCTCTCTCTGTGTCTTCTCTCTCCTCTCTCTCTCTCTCTCTCTCTCTCTCTCTCTCTCTCTCTCTCTCTCTCTCTCTCTCTCTCTCTCCTGCCTGCTAAACCCGTCTATGTTTTCCTGCATGCTGCTCTGCTTCCGGCCATAATGATAATGGAGTGAACATCTGAACCTGTAAACAAGTCCCAAAAACTTCATTAGCAAAATGCAAAATAAGAAAGTTTGAAAATATTTTAGCACCTTTCTTTAGAAATTGATTTGTAGATAGACATTGTTTAAATTTGCTTTTATCATGGAATGTTTTATTTTCTTCCTCTATGGTGACTGGAAGTTCTGCTGGTTATAGCACTCTGGACTGGCATCTTAGAGTATGCAACCATCTGGGGAGATCTCTCTGGGTATTAGAAGCTCCACTGAGAGGTAAAATGCAATTTTAATCATGTTACTTGGTATCATTCATTTGCAGCTATTAATAATTTCTTTGATTTCTCTGTTTAGTCTTTTGAGTATCAGGGGGTGTTCTCTATGCTTTCTGTAGCTTTATAGACATTTCCTTCTTTAGGTTACAAAACTATTCTCTTATGATTTTGATGAGAACATTTTCTTGGCCTTTGTGCACTGGGACTCTTCTCCTTTTATTCGTATTATTCTTTGGTCTTTTCATAGTGTCCCTGCTTGCCTGGATGTTTCCTTGTCATGGATTTTTTTGTTTGTGTGTTTGTTTTTTATTTATCATGTTTGTTCTATTGTATTTTCAATGCCTGAGATTCAGCCTTCCAATTCTTGTATTCTGTTGCTGATGCTTATGACTATGGTTCCTGTTCACTTAACTAGATTTTTATTTTCAGGATATCCTGTTTGTGTTTTTTGTTTGTTTGTTTGTTTGTTTGTTTTGTTTTTATTTCCAATTTCTGGTCTTGAACACTATTATTATTTTTTTATACTGTTTGTGCTTTTCTGGTTTTCTTTAAGGGATTCATTCATTTCCTAATATAGGATATCTATCATACTTCTAAAGATCATTTTAAGGTCTTTTCCTCATGCATCATCTATTTTGGAATATTAGAATAACTGAGCTCTAGTAGAGACATATTGCTCTGGCTTTTGTTAATTGTGCTCTTATGATCCAGTCTATATATCTGGGTTTGGGATGATTACAAGTCTCGTTGCTAATGTCTGGATTTGCCTTTGTTGGTTATGTGATTTGTTCCTTTGTTTCTAATTTTTCTCTGAATTTTCTAGGAATGTGTTAGCTGTGTATTACCTATATTCCTGGCGTGTTCATCTGGTGTATTCAAGGGGAACTCTTGCTGGTGTTGGAAGAAGGGCAAGTGAGTACAGGCAAGGAAAGTTGGAGAAGGTCTCTGTGATGCATTGAAAAAAAGGGTCAGGGAGGAAAGAGAGACAACAGCAGGATTCCATCCACAGAGCTGGAGATGAGTTTGGGGTGGGGTGGCTTTCGGGAGCAGCAGAAAAGATGAGTCTACCTTCAACTTACTTCTTGCCCAAGGAGGAGTTAGTTGCCTTTGGGTTAGGAAATGGACCTGCTAGAGTTGTGGGACTAGAAGAAAGCCACAGTGGTGAGAGAGAAATTTGGAGGGGATGTTCAGGGAGATGGGGGGGAAGGGTGAGGGAAGGCAACAGCTGGTGTTCTGTTGCAGCACTAGAGCTGAGAGTGGGGACTAGATTTGGAGGAACAAAGAGATGAGAAAGTCTTCAGACAACCTAACTGATTTTCTGGTGGGTATAGCCTGTGGTTTAGCAGAGGGTGCCTTCTGGATTTGGGGGATGGAATACAGCAAGAAGTAGGAGAAGGAAGGTTAGAAAGAGATGGGCTGTAGAATCCATAAGAGATATAGGCTGTGGCCAGAGGAGGATTCAGCTGGTGTTCTATTGCAATACTAGGAACAAGACTGGGGCATTCAGTCTGCATGTCTTTAATATTCTTAAAAGACAAATTTTTTAAATAAAACATGGAAATGAATTACACACTCTTTCCAAAAATATGAAAAAAAGAGAAAAGTGTGAATAAATTAAAATGGAAAACAGAATTACACAGTCATGCTTCAGGAGTATCATATCTTCAGGAAAAGCAAATCAGCTCTTTCTAGTTAATTGCATACACATTGTAAGATTTTAACTTCATTTCTTAATTAGTATAAAGTGCCATGTTTCTGATGACATCTTCACACATGTCAGGAACTTATGATATCAGGATATGAAGACTTTAGCCTCTGCCCTGTTCCTTTCAATCTAGTCTCTTATTTATTCATTCATTTTCATTGTTTACTTTATAAAAATGCATGAATTATTAAAAAAGGTATTCTAGAAAAAGCTACAAGACTCTTTTTTCCTTGTCTTTATAGTGTAAATGAATTTTGTACAATAAGCAGAAGAAATTGATTGATAATTTTGAAAATCAATAAAAATATTAAATAAAGAAGTGGTAGTAAATATGAACCTTAAAATAGAGAGTAGAGAATTAAAACACATTTTGAAGTCATCAGCTGGGCCAATATTAAGGCATGGTATGTGACTATGAAATGGAAATATATTCAAAAAACACATTAAACAGAATTGCACTTATTTTTCAATGTGAATATAGAGATGTGGGCAGTGCATTATAGGTAATATTATTTGTCTTGCTTGTCTCTCATTCCACTTAAGACTTTCAGTCTAGAGTTTGTTACCTTGGCTGCTATATAAGACTGCATGGCCATCTGCCATCCTCTGCTTAGCCCAAAGATAAGGGATGATGCCATGTTTTGTTTTGTTTGTCTGATTTTGTTTTATTTCAATTAGATATCAGTCCATCCTTATGATTGCCAAACACTTAGAGTCCAAGTTTGATTATATTATCTATCCATTCCGCTGGCCAATTTCAAGTCTTGGTTTTCCTTCCTGGAAAACCAGTATTAAAATGTCCCAAATGTCTAATCCTCAAATATCTTTTTTTTTTGAAAATATTTTATCTGTTCATTCTTCTTTCTTCATATGAATTTTTCATGTTGATTATTGTTTAACTTGATTTACAGTTTTCTTTGACCTTAGCCCGATTAAAATATATCTCCATCTCAGAGTCCCTTGAAGAACTAGAACAGAGTGTTTTTACCAATATTGTATTCCTACTATCCACTAGTCTCAGGATGATACTATTAATAGATATTTTATGGACTTAAAAATAACTCTTGTGAATATTTTTGTCCAAACAATTTTTTAATTAATCAAGTGTGATTATGAAAAATATATCTGATCACCCCCAAGTTGTTTGGAAGTGAAGATGTTATTTTTATTGATTTTTTTTTTTTAGAAAAGAAACATTATAAACACTGTAAGTATCTATAGGTGATTATTAATATTGTAGTTGCCCGTGAGCCATCTTAAACAATATGACTAAAAGACTGACGGAATCTCATAGGAAGATTGAGGCCTAGTGCATGCTTGCTGACACATTCCTGGGTAAACAATTCATAAGATAATGTGATTTTGTGTCTTTCTCAAGTATTTGTTTGTTTTGCTTTATTTATAGTAAGTGAGATTATTCATATTGCACTTAAACTGTGCCATGAAAATATGGGAACAAGATATCGTTCTCTTTTATAATCTCTAGAAATGTTTATTCCCATGAAGTCTTCATGCTTAGTGACAAAAGTATTGGTGGTGTCTACATTATGGACATACTCATTTTTATTTGAGTGTTTGGATAGTTTTAGTTAGGCTCTACCTAACATATATGCATTTATTCATTGGTTATCAATAATATAGTTATAATAATAATAACACAAGACTATGTGTTGCTCTAGTTTCTTAATAAAACATTGCCATTGCTGACTAGCATTATACTCCTCTCATTAATTTACTTGTAATTATTTAGAATCATTCTTGTGCATTGCATTCCGGTATATACAACAATTTTCGTTGTTTACTATTATTTGTTTTATTAATATACATCCTAAAAGAATACCCATGTATAAATTTATGTAATGCTATTTTCCTACACTTTTGTTAGTCTTAAAACAGCCAGCAATATGATTTTACTGTGATGCTGAGTGAACATTCACTATGTTCCTTCTAACGTTGTGTAGTGTTCTACTGTGAATACATTCATCACACATGATTTCATGAGTGATGAGTTTGTCTGGGTAACCTTGAAAACTTGGCTTGAGACAAGGCACTGCCATGCATATCTTTATATTCATATGCACTGACCTAAGCATTTCTCTAGAATAAATTTCAAAGAGGAGGCTGTTCAGTATGTCTCTATAGCAATACTCAGAATCTTATACTTTCTAATCTTTGTCCAGCTGATATATGCAGAAGACACTTGTTTTAATGTTCTTCATTTTCTTCATTTAAATGTGCATTTATTCAGGTTAATCCACCACACAGGTACCCCATTTATACTTAGTTTTCCTAAGCCTTGCTAGATTAAATTAGATTGCTATAATAAAATATCTCACCATGAGTATATCATAATGGTAAGGGATTCTTTATCCAAGTTCCTGTGCCTCAGGAAACTTCCTTGCTTCTCATTAGGTCAAGGCAGCTCCCTTGAAACCCTTATACAGGTAAAAATTCCACTAATGAGAGACTTTCCAACATGGTCTAACCACTTAGGAAAAGTGTCACCTGTTCACAAACTGTTCTTGATGTCCAAGTTTCAAAGAATGTATTTCAATCCATTGAGACTTTGAAACTGGCCTTTTGGCTTTTCCTAAGTATAATAAGCTTATCAGTTTCTTGCTCTATTTTCTATTTGCACACTTGTTTAATTCTTTTTGGCAAACTAACAAATTTCAGATGTTGTTAATAACTGATTATATAAACATTTAAAATTTCAAATTTGACTGTATAAGCACAAATTCATCTATCTATCTATCTATCTATCTATCTATCTATCTATCTATCTATCTATCTATCATCTTTCTTTCCTTCTTTCTCTATGAGAATAAGGTATTAAGTTGGGGTACTGTGGTGGTTTGAGTGGAAAGTATTCCCATAGGCTCATAGGGAGTACAGTATTAGGATGTGTGCTCCTGTTTTAAGAAGTGTGTCCCTGAGCTTCGGTTTTGAGGATTCAGATGCTCAAGCCAGAACCAGTGTCACTCTCTCTTCTTGCTGCCTGCTTATCCAGATGTAGAACTCTCAGCAAACTCTCCATCACCATGTCTTCCTGTGCACTGCCGTGCTTCCCACCATTATGATAGAATAAACCTCTGAAATGTAATCCACCACCAATTAGATACTTTCCTTTATAAGAGTTTCTACATTATTTGTGTCTCTTCATAACAATAGTGAAACCCTAAGACAGGTACATAATTGACTGAGTTACTTAATTCATTATGGACATAATTGCAATTTAATTTAAAAGCTATATTTTTGGCTTTACTGCCATTTGTGGGAGTATATTTGACATTTCTATGCTCATAGATAAGACTTTAATTTCATTCCTCCTGAATTCAACTGCTTTCCTAATGCTACTTGCTGATCAAATATGCCTTACTTGTTTGCAGTGCCACCTAAACTGTGGAGTATTTTTTCTACAAATATGAAACATTTCCTGTAATATCTATCTTATTTCAGTTGTTTATTCAACTCTTACAGATTTAAGATATTTTTTGCTAACATGACTGAGCATGCATTTTAGTGTAAGTACTAACCTTTCTCCTTTGCAAAGTCCTCCATCTAATTACATAGAACATTCTGCTACTAATGACCCTGTCCGTATCCACACTAGGGTACCAAAATGGGCACATCTCCAGTCAGAATCGATCTGTAGTCATTTTTATTTTCTCCACTGAGCATCCCCATTTGCCTGCCTATATTCAATCTCTGATAAAATGAAAATAATGATGATTGACTTCCCTGGCATCAAGCATAGGAATGATAGTCATTGTTCTTAATTTCTACACCTATATAAAACTTATATATTAGTTTGGATAGAAATATTTTAATGAGTTGTCTTACCCAAGAACATGAAATAAATATCAATTTATTTACAATGATTTTTATTTTAAATTTTATTTATATTTCAGTTTATTTCAAATATACTGGAAAACTTACTTTAAACCAATTTTATTGGCATCTACTCTTCCCTAGGTTAATATTTTCTTCATTATTCAAATTTCTAAAATATTTTCATAATTATTTGAGAACTTAGTGTATTTTGATCATATTCTTCTTCACACTTGCCCACAAATTCAAATTTTTAACTACAGTTTTCTGCTTAGTATATTATTTTCTTATAGGAAAGATCAGTTTTTACATTTAATTCTTGATCATCTGTTTCTCTTCAGTGATGGCTGCTGACCATTCAGTGATATAATTTATGTTCAGTGAAGTATCAACATTTGTTAATTGATTTTCATTTAGCAATTGATTTTCATTTAGCAATATCTTTGTTTGCAAAGTTAATCATTATACAGGCACATTTATGTGAAATTTCAGCAAATTATAAAATGCAGCCTCCATATTTCTTCCTATGTTTTAATTAAAATTACATAGTCAACTATCATATAATCATTAAAGTTCTTTTTTTATTAGATATTTTCTTTATTTACATTTCAAATGCTATCCCAAAAGTTTCCTATACCCTCCTCCCGCCCTGCTCCCCTACCCGCCCACTCCCACTTCTTGGCCCTGCCATTTCCCTGTAGTGGGGCATATAAAGTTTGTAAGACCAAGGGGACTCTCTTCCCAATGACGTCCGACTAGGCCATCTTCTGCTTCATATGCATCTAGAGACACGAGCTCTGGGGGTAGTGGTTAGTTTGTATTGTTGTTCCACCTAAAGGGTTGTAGACCCCTTCAGCTCCTTGAGTAATTTCTCTAGCTCCTCCATTGGGGGCTCTGTGTTCCATCCTATAGATGACTATGAGCATCCCCTTCTGTATTTGCCAGGCACTATAGGCAAAGTGATTGATAACTTGAAAGGACTATCATTCTAAGGTATAATGTAAGAGATATCTTTTCTCTACTATAGTATTATCCCTGGATATATTCTCATGTGTCACCCTTAAACTGTAACAAAAATGTGTTCATTCCCTGAAAAAGAAACAACCACTATCTAATCAAGGACATAATACATTATTTTTTTTTTTACATTTGTTAATCCTCTTCACTTTGTCAGTATCCAACTTACTAGCAAAATCTATTGTTCATAAGAAAGTATATAAATCAAAATCACATACAATTTGGACAGAATTACATGTAAATGATTATGAGGAGTGGCTAGAAGTCCAGATGAGAGAGCAAAGACCTTCCAAACCTCTGCTTCTCTAAGGAATTATCAAAAATCCATTGACTAGAACATGATGTACCCTGTAAAACAGGTACCACTACCCTGATGAAGATGTTAGCAGTTATGTTCAAAGGATAGTTCTTCACAACATATCTATTAATACACATCATTGTAATCAATAAAACACATGTTTTTATTTGTTAACTAAATAAAATGGAAACTTTGAGTATATTTACAGCATATTGGTGAGTTAATTTTCTCCAACATAGCACTGAATGTATCATATTTTTGTTTCAATAAGTTTGTAAATCTATGCACTTATAATTTATAAGGTTCCTGTATATTTTTTTAATTATCATGATAATGTAAAGTGGGTAATTTCCTAATAATTTCTTACTAGGAGATTGCCATTTTTATTTCTTGGAATATAGGACAGGAAATAATGTGAGGCTTGATATTAAAGTGTCAGTTACTTAAAAGCTACCTTATACTTTGTCACAAACTATGACACTTTTAACTGTAGATCTTCTTTTATTTTTTCTGCAGAAATAACAACTTACTTCTTTGAAGATATTCTTCCTTCATTCAAAATATTCTATAGCATCCATTCACCTTAGAAACTACTGGCAACACTTTTGTTTTAAATCCCTGAGGGTTATTGGGAAGATCATGTCACAATGTTGGCTCAGGTTCATTTTTTATCTTCTGCACAGGAGCTTTTGGAGAAATTGAGTCTAATGACGCATATGTTGGTCTTGTTACAGACACAACGAGTTAAATTTTCTATCATTTCCAAGACAAAACTTTCTGCACTCTGAACATTCAGCATTTGAAATCTTCTTGAAGGACTTTGCATCTATTTGACTCTGCATCAAATAAGCAAATCAATCGAAAACAACTGGGCTGCCAGGCTGCAACTCAGATGAAATCTCAGTCAATAAAAGAGCTGTGTTGGAAGTCATGAGTGACATTTAACTAAGACGTGCAAAGTGAATGACTGCAGTTTTGAAACCATTCCTCCCACACTAATGTCAGCAAGTCTAAATTAACTGTGAGAATCTGTAGGTTTCAACGAAGGATGAAGATTGCTAAGCCACATCAGAACCACAGAAGTTATGAGATTTGACGTTTCTTCAGATGCTTGTACACTTGAGTTATCACATTTGATTTTGTTTGAACATCTTCTTATGTGACTTTAGACACGGAGTTCCGAATTCATATCCAGTTCTCAAATGTGATTGCTACACATTTCCTTCAGAGACAGTTCCCAATTTTCTGTCATGAACATACTTTGTGCAAACTGGTTTTTAGTGAGCCAACAGCAAAATATAACCCCTTAAAAAGTGTTGAAACTTAAACCACTGCATATATGAGGGAATGTGTTTATTTAAAATAATTTCCTGTGTAATCTATAAGATTTCACTTTCTTTCATATGCCCCTTCAGCTCCTGGAGTACTTTCTCTAGCTTCTTCTTTGGGAGCTCTGTGTTCCATCATATAAATGACTGTGACCATCCACTTCTGTATTTTCCAGGCACTGGTATATCCTCATATGAGACAGTTATATCAGGGTCCCTTCAGCAAACTCTTGCTGTCATATACAATAGTGTCTGGGAAGATCCAGAAATGAATCCACACACCTATGGTCACTTGATCTTTGACAAGGGAGCTAAAACCATCCAGTGGAAAAAGTCAGCATAGTTGATATTTTTAAATAATTAAAACATCAAAATTATTCTTATGTGGTTATACAAAAACAGATAGAACACTAGATTTGGCACATATGTTATCATTTGTTGATCCTTATCCTAGACAGTTCTTTAAAAAATACAGTGACAGGGTATATTTCTGACAATCACACAAGATATGTATCATTTGGGAGGTCATTACAAAGGGATGAAGCTATAATTTTATAAACATCATTTAAAATGTGTTGTATTCTCATGGCAGATATACTCTGTAACACTCTGATGTAATATCTCTGTGTAAAAACAAAGAAGGATAACATTTCAACCTCTTCTTTCTAATTCTCTTTCTGCAAAGTTTTAAGAAAGATAAATGGCAAAAATGACCTACAAGTTTATCTTTTTTCAAAGGATGCCTTTCATTTATCAGTAACAATATGTTCATTCTGCTCTGAAAGGGTGAATATTACATTAGTGATGAATGATCTCTTAAGACATAATTTCTGTTCCTGATGAAGCATTCCTTTCTTTAGGATGCAATAAAGCTAGTAAACTTTGCACATACATTCAGCTGTGTAATAGCTGATATATCCATAGTTGTTATGACTTGCCTATTGGATTTCACTTCTTCAAATCAGATTTCCATGGGTCAGAAGAAAAGAAATGAACACACACTACCTTTCCATATTTAGATTAATCGGACTATACTCACCTATATATTAACCTACAGAGTCTATAGGAAGCCAATGGGAAGCAGCACGTACAACATGCCATTTAAGCGTAGATTAGACAAATAATTACAAATTCTGTCTAGGGAAATAGGAAATCAAACATAAGAGGAAACCTGTTTTCTTTTCACAAATAAATTTTGTACTTTGGGTTAGTCTAATGTAAAAAAGAAACTTCTGTTGCTATCATATTTCCTCTCTGGAAATTGAATATAGATCATTCATGAAGCTTCCAAACAGTCATCTAAGGACAATATAGGCATGCATGCATTTTTATAGATATTAACTAGCATCTATTCCAGAATATTTAAATATCAGTTTGATCAGCATCTTCTCAAGGAACATAGCATCTTATGTAGTATATTAGGGGATCGAAGGTCAATTCTATGAGAAAAGAGAGAGGAAAATTTAGCTCAAGCAAAGTATATTTAAATCACAGAATTGTTAACAAGTTATATGTAGAAAGGAAACCACTTTGCTATTTGTAGGGATATCAATGATACTTTAATTCTGAGGAACTCAGACATCGAGAACCATGTTGGCCACAGTATTCATGCACTTTTCTACATGTAGTGGGCTCTCAGTTATTGACCCATGTGATGATTATTTCTTTCCTGAAATATCGCTCTGACCATAAAAATATATATTGTCCAAACAGAAGTATTATATTGAAACATTTCAGAGAAACAAAATCAAGGTAAATAACCTTCGTAATTAAGTGGAAGATATCCTTTCCTGACTGAAGTTTTCAACGACTTGTTATGACATTATTTACTAAGTTAGAAAATGGGAGACTTTTTTGAGAAGTTACTAGGACACAGGTTTTGAATAAAGAAAATATGACGAGGCTCAGAGATTTTAGAGAAACATTTTATTGTATAAATATTTATATCTGAATTTGTTTGACAAGATTGTATATTTTTAGGTGCTAACCAAAGCTCCTGATAATTATGATAGGGTATTACAAGGTTTAGACTCCCTGAAGTGATAAATTTAAGAAAAGAAGGTACATGTCATATGTGAAATAGTCTATGCATTTATCTTTATAAATTCAAGCTATAAGAAAATGGAGTATTTAAGAAAATTTTGAAAAAAAAAATCTTTCTTATCTCATATTCTCGGTGTTCTATCCTCTACAAAATTATCTGAGTACCTGTCATTGTGTAACAAGTCCTAGCCTCATAGCCTGTTAACTTACTTTTTGCTCTCTACCGAAAATTGTGTCATAGCAAATATCCACCCAAACCCAGATTTATCAGTAAAACTCATCTGTGGAGCTTGAACTTCTGTGTCAAAAACTGGGGTTATTTTTAGCTGAATGCCTCTTTCTAAATTAATCTCTGGAGATATCACACTAATTTACACTTGCATCAACCATGAACCTGAAGGTTGGCACTTCACAAATATGTTGGCACCCACAACTTCTCTATCCTCTTTTGAGAATTTTCTCTATTGGGGTGGAAAAATGTCAGTCATCATGTTAGGAACTCATATTACCACCACAATTTCTATGACTAATGATCAGTAAGTATGGGCTCTATATTTTCATATGCTTTTTATCTGTGTTTCCTTGCAATAATTATATTTGTCATTTTATTTCTATCTTTTAATTAGTCCTTGGTCATGACCCAAAGTTTCATACCATGCTATGCTATGCTAAATTTAATTTATTTCTCTTCTCTTAAGTGCTGCAAACATGTAAGTGTTTTAAAAATTAAACCTGTCAGGAAAGATAAAATTAAACATCATAAAATCCCTGATTTCTGTTTTCTAGCTTCTTTATTTTGTATGGGTCTCTCAAGTTAGTGGAATCATTTTTAAAATGAACCCCAGGGTATGCTTTTAACTTTACAGACAGATTTAATTGAAAACTCATAAGCCTGTGAGATTTCTGTTAAAATTCCAATTGTGTGGTCAAGAAAGTGAGACGGAAGGAGAGTGAGCAATTTGCTATTGGTCATACAGATATTAAATTATTAAGCTTGCATTTGAAACCCAAGTGATGAAGAAATAAATTCACTCCCTAAAGTGACCCCGGAATATGTCTGTAGGTGATGTGCCTCCTCCTGAAAAGGGTTCAGAGGTTCAACTGTCAGCAGCTTGTTCTTACTAGAAAATGAGCTAACAGCAGGAAACAGGCTGCAGAAGTCTCAATCAAGTAGCCAGGGGTAAATATCTGAATATTGTTAAGATAGAAAATTACTTTCAGCTAAGATATAGTATCTTAGCATCAACAACTTGTTCCTGTTGTCACCAAATACCCTCCTAAATATCACATTGTGTTCAAGCGTCTTGTGGTCTAGAACCATGATGACCTCAGTCACCGATCCTGATAGTTGAAGGATTCACATTTCTGACACATACTAGACTGTTTTTGTTCCATGTATTTTTTTCTTTGATACAAAATATTTTCATTTTATGAGAAGGATTTGGTTTTGTTTTGTTTCAGTTTGCTTTCTTTCTTTTTCTTTGTATGTGTATGCATGTGTGTGCAGCGTCAGTTTGGGTTGTATGAGTGAGTGCATGCATGAGTGCATATGCATGTGTGTACCTCTGTGTGTGTTTACATGTGCATTTTCTACATGTTATAACTTCCAGAATAAAATGAAGAAAAGACTTGTGAATACTATCGTTTCTCAACAGTGAAATACTCATTGTGAACGCTGTGAAGTACTGTCCTGATTCTCAGCCAGTATTGAGCTCCTTATACTCTGAGTTCATGGTGGGGTGACTGTAAGAGTCTCCTGCTCTTTTTAAAATAAAATCGCAAACATTAATTTTACCAGATGAAGGCTTCGGAGCCAGATGATGTGGTGAAAGCCTGCTAGTTCAGAGAAACAGAGAAAGCACCCTGCTGACGTTTCTGTTCCACCAATGTCCCAGAAGGAAAAGGGTCCTTCTCCTCCTCTCTCTCCTTCTCCCTTTCTTCCTCCTCCTCCTTCTCCACACTGCCTTAAATACCTTTCAACTCAAAGACCTTCCTTTGTCTTTCATCGTTTTTTGTATGTTCACTCGCTGTCAACTGGTTGCTTGCTACCTCTTGACATACGGTTGACTTTATTTAGCCATTGTCTACAGAAAGCTCTTGGGCTCACTGTGTGAGCTAAGGCTGAGACACAAAACTATTTGTTTACAGTAAACAAAAAGATCTTAGAATAAAAGTGTATGCTAGGGCTGAGACACAGCACAACAAGAAACAGATTGTTCCATTTCACAATCTTAAGGTTTACAATGGGATCAAATATTTTGCAAAACTCAGTGGACTCTCCTGGTTCAGTTTTGTTTGCTGTTCTGCTTTTGTTTGTTGGTTGGTTGGTTGGTTTTGGTGTGTGTGATCACACATACAAGCATTTTTTATCTGTGTGCATGTGTGTGGAGTTCAAAGGTGTTTGTGTGTGTGTGTGTGTGTGTGTGTGTGTGTGTGTGTGTGTGTATGCATGTGTGTATTTGTATGTGTATGTATGTGTGTGGAGTAATCCTCAGAAACCCTTTATTTACAGAGGCAGGATTACTTGTTGGACCTGGTATTTCCCTCTTTGGCTGGCCTAGCTATCCAGCTTGCTCAGAGGATGCCCTCTGCTTCTTGTGAGCTGAGGATTCCAAGTGTGAGCTACTCCAGCCAGGCAGCCATTTATGTGAGAGCTAGAAAACCACCGATGTCCTGTTAGGATACAAATGCCTTATACACTGAGCCATCTTCCTAACCTTAGGCTCCACTCTTTAATACCTGCATTAACCAGAAGAATATAAAGGCAATTACAAATCTAGCCAGCTTCATAAAAGCCTTAAGACCTCAGGATGCAGAAAGTTTTGAAGAATCTTGCTGTGTTTCCGCCTTCCTTTGGTGACCTCTGGTCTATTTCCACAACACTGCTCTACAGTGAGCCCTTTCCAGTCTTGATTTCTTTACTGCCTGTGGTCTCTGGAACACCATTCCTGCTAAAGCCTCTACATGTTTAAAAAAGCACAGCTTTTCTAAATCTGATCCAAAACAACCACTCCTTTTTAAAATTATCTTTTAGTATTGATGTGAACAGGCCTGTATCTATCATTTTTATTATCTTTTTAAAAAACAATCTCATATCTTTTGACTTTTGAAAGTTTTATTGGAATAAGGGAAACCATTTTCTTTGTATGAAAGAAATCATTTCATTTTATTTTTATCCCTGGTTCTTTGCTCTAAAGACCTTATTCAAACTGTCCGCAGCCCTTAAATCTTACAAAGAGAGTAGTAAAACTTTTAATAGTAGAGCTTTCTAGAAATTTTCAGTTGTAAATTTTGAGATTTTTGTCAAGACCTGAGAACTGGCAATTAAGATTGGAGAAAATAAAGACACTGATCTAAACACCTGAACCACAGAAAGGTGGATTAAACAAATAGATATTCGATTTTCATTTGGAAGTAATTTGCCTCAAGGTGAGCAATTAAGCTATTCTTACAACCTCTCTAATTCTGTGAGGGTCTCAACATCTATCTTTATATAATGCTGTTTTAAGGAAAGCTGAATCTCCTTTTTTCAACAAAAAGAGTGTATATGAATATTCATGAACATAATTCTGTGTAATTGGCTTCGGTTGTTGCTATTCTGTGATCTAGTAGACAACTTTTTCCTTCTAAGACCAAATTTATTAAAGTACGTTTTATTCACTTAATCAATAATCAAGGCTTTTAGTGTATCAGTTGGTTTTTAATGTGTCTGTTTGTTATTGTATATAGCATTGTATCATCCTAGGGAGGAATGAAAGGAGATGATAGAAAGTCTACTAATTAGGAGGGATACTTTAATAAACGAGGAAGTCTTACAATCTATTGGTTAGGGGCATGTACTGTAACTGAAATGGTCTGAAAATTGTAAGATATTCTATAACTATTGAATTCAGAGATAATATGTGTTGTGCATGTACTATACTCCAGCCATGAATCATGTCAACTTTTCCTTTACTTTGTGTAAAAGAAAAAGGAAGAAAAGATCATAGATGGGAAGTCATAGGAGAGAGAAAGCTTTGGAAATTCCTATTCCTATATGAACAAACCAATCCTAATATAAATGTAAATTCAAACTATAAGCTGTACCGGTTAAAAAACACCTGCTCTTCTTTAGTTTTCTTTTCTTTTCTTTTTGTGCAGTGTGTGTGTGTGTGTGTGTGTGTGTGTGTGTGTGTGTGTGTGTCTGTGTGTGTATGTGTGTGTGTGTCTGTGTGTGTTATGACAGAGAGAGCAGAGAGAGAGATAGAGAGATTGCAGCATCTGGACATGTTAAAAAACAAAATATATTTTTATTTAGAAAAAGAGCTTCTTATGTTGCTAGTCTAATCCTCAATATGGGAATAAATATATTCATGTTACTTATAAAATTTTTTTCAGGAAAACTAGTCTGATTTTAACTGTAAGCACAGTTGTAGATCATCTCACAACCCAAGATATTCCAGTTCATTCTTATTGGATTCTGTTGTTGTATCAACATCATAGACTCCATTTACACATGCCTAAGCACTATGGATTTGCTCGCTCAACACTGGCTGCTTAATATCTTAAGAGACAAAGTAAACATGAACAGAAGAGGATGTGTCCTATTAACAGAACACTGTTTTACGGAATACATTTTTGTTTTCTGGAACAAAAGACACATAGTATAGTAATAGTACCAATCAGTAACATAGATTCTTATTAGCATTCTAACTATCATGAATAACATAATTTTGAGTGTTACACTTTTATATCTCATGCAATCCAGTAGATGTGTTTATTGAAACATCACCAAAAATCTAAGTAATACAATGTACTACTTTATTCTGGAAGATACAACCTCCCCAGGAAATTAGATTTTTTTTTTCCATCCAATTTTTATAAACCACCTTTGTCTATTTAGTTCATGGGTGATCAAAACTTAATTAAGAAGATAACTGTAGATTACCTGTCACTTCGGAGTTCTACTGGTCCTACTATTATCATATTTGGTAATTCAAAGCATTAGGTTTCCTTAACCTGATCTCATCCCTACTTCAAATATCTTCACATTTTATCAAAATGTTGGAATGTAAGGTGAGGACAGTGAGATATTAGCATCTCTACACATGTCCATGCTGAGGACAGTAAGATCTCAGCATCTCTACACATGTCCATGCCGAGGACAGTGAGATCTCAGGAACTCTACACACGTCCATGCTGAGGACAGTGAGATCTCAGGAACTCTGCACATGTCCATGCTGGGGACAGTGAGATCTCAGGAACTCTACACACTTCCATGCTGAAAACAGTGAAAAGCTTTATGATAGGTGGCTAAGAGGAACAAACAACTTAAGAACTGGAAGGGAACTTACTCCTATTCAACCGCCTTTGAAGCAGAATCCTCTCTATAAGTTCAAGGCACAAACAGGGCTTGTCTGTTGAGTCTAGAAATAGACTTTTATTTTATTTCTGTTATCCATTAGCAATGTGACCTATGGAAGCTTAATTAAAAGTATAATTTTAGAATATTATAAAAAAATGTTGGAATGTATGACCCTTCAATAAGACATTAAAAATTGATTACGTAAATACAAGGTCTACAGAAAACAGAAAGAAATGGTTTTAAGGAGACAGAAATCTTTTATTTACCATCACTTTAAATTGGGGTAGGGGATACATTTATTATCCAGAATAACACCTTGTTGGCATTGTTTAAAAATTAATTGTTTGGATAAATCTTTATGTATGATCCTAGCATAGTTAATTCTATGTCATCCAAATACTTTGTTAACGTAATGATTTAAGGTAAAAGCAGAGATGAATGATGAATCAAAGAAACCACATTCTCTGCCCACTACCTAGTGAGTATCAGAGATGTCCTATTGAGTAGTTTAGCCTTTGAAGGGATTCTGTTTATTATTTATTAGCCATCAACCTTATAGGAGTTTTTGATACTTTCTCCTTTGATGTTCAGATGCCTCTCACAACAGGACTGTTTCTTCTGTTTTCTTCTGCTGCATTTTCTTTAGCTTGCCTCTACTGTAAATGAGCATTCTTCTGACAAAATGCCCTAAGTAATTAATCAATAGGCAGGTGATTAATTAAAGAAATCTGTGAGAGACTGGGGGTGGGGAGAAAATAATCCTTAAAGGATTAAATATGGAAGGAATCTGATTCTTAGAGATTTCAGATTTCTCTTCTGCACAGTGAAACCAATACATTTTCTGAATAGGAAGTTACAGAAACAATAATAATTAAAAATTCTCAGGAGTAGCAGTCTAGTAAAAGAACAATAGCAAATGTCACCATCCTTTCTGACAATATTCTGGATAGGAAACTTCATCTTCTAATGAAAAAAAAAAGCATTCTGATTGATTAATGTTTAAGAGAAATATTCTGATCATTGCAAAATCAGTGAAGATGAAAAATGTGAGCAGGTAATTGAATAGGAACCATTTATATGGCAGTGAAGCTGTGCTGGCAAAAAAAATTATTATTAAAGTAACCTTTTATTTAATATATCATCACCAATAAGATGTGCTTTGTAAAATTTCAACTTGGAAGGACTTCCTTTTTAATCACGTAAAGTTTTGGCAACTCGTTTTATTAAAGATTTTGCAACTGAAACTAAAAGTAGTGGAGGGTCCATAAATTTAAATGAACTTCAGAGACCACATATGCAAGCATTTTATAGCAGAGGAGATTTTCAAATAATCAGAGGGATGGTCCATACATAACCTTCCTTCTAGGTGGGATTTACCTTAACAATTTTTATATTTTGTATTTTTATGCAGTTCCCATGCACATAAAAAAAGTGCTGAAAAGAAACTCAAGAACATTTTGTATGAAATTATGTATAGGACATGGTCATGAATTTGGACTCTATTTTTTAATCTCTATTTGTGTTAGAGAGAAGTGCTGTTAGCTCATCCCCACCAGTCACTGGGGAGCAAAGAAAGGGTCTGTGGTTAGAAGCCTCTGCACCCTCTTCCTCTGCTTCAGTATCCTGACCCCTCTTCAGCTGAGGCATCAGCTGAATGCTGAAAGAAGCAAGGAAGGTTGATTGCATGATTGCTGTTTCATCTTTCCTTACTACCAAACACTGCATGCCTGTGTGTGTGTGTGTGTGTGTGTGTGTGTGTGTGTGTGTGTGTGTGTGCATGTGTGTGTCCACTGATAAGATTGTTAGAAATTGTGTAGTCTAAAAATGCTTCAGTTACAATGTTCCTTCAACCAGTTACCATCATCTCTCCTCATTTCACTTCCAGTAATTCTGATGTCAGATAAAAGTGAACCTATATCTGTGCTGACACTGTGTTTAATAGCATCACCCCATGCATGATAATCTCCATCACCTTCAAACAAAGTAGTCTTTAGGCATATAGCAGTACATGGAGAGACTTTGAGTATGTGATTTTTGTCATTATTGAATCTATTTCTACAGTTAGTTTCTCATGCCACCCTACAGGGCAGGAAATTGAACCCAGACACTTGGGAAAGATAGCCAAGCCTTTTATAGCTGAGCTGTACCTACCATAACCTCCACACTCATAGTTGGAGGGAAGGTGCATTCTTTTATCTTTACAGCTTAGTGGTATTATATTAGCCTCTCAAAATAAGTTATGTTAAAAATTAAGGAAACATTCCTTAAGTAAATATTTCAGTTTATTTTTAAAATAGTGAATATTATAAGTAATAATGCAAGTGGAAATTGGATGGCAGCAGTCATAATGGTACTGAAATAAAGGTGGTTGGAAAATATTTTTCTGCCTATGACAGCATGAGAGAAGGGATCAGCATGGAGACAAAATAATACAAATTCTATGTCCAACTAACAAGACACAGAAGCAAAGGGATTAGTCAGAAAGAGACACCCTCAGAAAAGACCCCAGTATAATCTAGGAGGTGCTGAGCCCCAGAGTCCTGGGATTCTTTACCAATTCTTCCTGGTTTAGGTCAAGTTAGAGAGTGGAGCTCTGAGGTTGCATGGGTGGCCAAGGGAAGAGAAACTTCAGAAACAGAAAATGAAGCCCAAAGGATACCAGGTCATATCATTAAAGAAAGAACTCAGTGTAGAGGGTATTCAAAGGTTAGGGCAGAGTAAATTGCAAACAATGGAACCAAGGTAAGTCAAACCAGATCAGAAAGGAAAACGTCCCTGATTTTTATGTTGTTGTTTGATAAGGTATATTACTAAGTAGCCTAGGATAATCTGGATTTTACCGTGCTGATTTTACTATCAGCATTTTCTGTTTCAGCCACTCAAATATTTAGATTATAAGCCTGAACCATAAGATATGGCTAGTTTCCCCTCAAGAAAACCAGAGAACAATAGTCCAATCTTAAGATGATCTAGTCTTTTTCTCTCTTGATTTGTAATTTTTGTGTAACTCAAACTCATCTTAATGCATGAAAACATTCATGTTAATAATTATTTTAAGATATTAAGTTAGAACTACTAACAACTAGGAAAACAACATCTACATTTAACATTATACCTGAAATCATAATGCAAAGTATTTTAGGAGGAAGTTGATATTTATTTTAATACCAGTAGACATACAATATTTTAAATCTCATCCAGCATTTAAGGATGTTACCCAAATATTCCAGCAACATTTCCTAACTTAATGGTTATTGATCTCTATATTATAAATTATTTGTTTCAAGCTTCTTCAGGTTTGGAACTCAAGTCTTTGTCAAAATATACTACTCTTTGCTAATGATACTGTAATGGCTAAGTCCTTCCTTGGTTGTGTATCTCTAACCACTGAGAGCACCGTTGTCTCTTTTGTGGGTGTCTCTATCTATGTCCCTGGAAGCTGCATGCCAACGTTGGCTGTCTACCTCTGTCAATGTCTACCTAATGCTGAAACACTGCTTCTCACTGAATATGAGAAGTGGCTGCTGAGTGTCTGCCAAGCAAGTGCCTGGAATGTTCCATCTGGAACTTCTTTGTTCTCCTGTTAGCAATAGGTTTACAGATACATTTCCATCTATTTATTTATTTGTTTATTTATTTATTTATTTTTATTTATTTATTTATTGGTTTTCCAAGACAGGGTTTCTCTGTATAGCCCTGTCTGTCCTGGAACTCATTCTGTCGATCAGGCTGGCCTCAAACTCAGAAATCCGCCTGCCTCTGCCTCTCAAGTGCTGAGACTAAAGGCGTGTGCCACCACTGCCCAGCCATTCCCATCTTTATAAGAGAATGGTGGAAAGCTAAATTTGAGTCCTCATGCCTTTGGACTAAGAGTTTAACCCACTGAATCATCTCCTTGGTCCCTAGAGCTATCTTAATTCATGCCAAGTATGCATCTATTAGTGCTGAAATTATTCAAATATGCAAAATCCTACTTATAGTCTTCCCTAAATCTTAAAAAAAAATGCATAAGATGTAGTTTATATTTCTACTGTCTTATAAAATAACTTGGGGGGGGGGAGCGAGACAGGGTTTCTCTGTATAGTACTGGCTGTCCTGGAACTAACTCTGTATACCAGGCTGACCTCGCACTCAGAAATTCATCTGCCTCTGCCTCCCAATTGCTGGGATTAAAGGCATGCCCCACAACTGCCCTGCTCAAATCGCCTTTTAAAATCAGTCAGGAAATATCAAGTGTGGTTATAGAAGGGCATTTTTCCCATTGGCCTTCCTTCCATAGCATTTAAAATGTCTTTTTATATAAATGTCTCTGGCACATATTTGTACAATTAACATATACACAGACTAATTCATGTAACCTAAGACTGACTGAGATACTAGCAGTATTTTCCTTCTACAGAACACAAACAGTAATTTTCTTAATTCAGTTTTGTCTTTTTACTCTCCATCCCCAGATTTGTAAGCTTCAGTGAGGATGAGGGATCTCCAGTTGGGGTAGACTATATGTGTATATTATATGTGTCTATTATATGAACCTCAAGTATTTTAGGTTTTCATATGACCCTTTAAATGGCTCTTAGCTAACCCTCTATTCCTGCTCCTTCCTTCTCCTTGCTTGATCTTCCCATTCCAGTCAAACCCCCAACTGGTCCATCCATACTACTTATTCTATTTCTCCTTCCTAGGGATATCTATCACTGCCTACCCTGCCCCCTGTCCCTTATTCTATCTAGCTTCTGTGATTATATGGATTGCAGCATATCCATGACTAAGCAACTATTTTATGCCACGGATGTGTACATATATGTGGATCAGTACCATTGAGCCATGAAACCAGCTTCAATAGTCCAGTAAACTTACGTGTACATGTCTATTTGATGGCAAACCAAAGAGTGGTGCCTTAATATGGTAGCACATGTATTATCATGATGTTTTTAAACTACCATGCTAACCATCATTAACATCTTTATTTCAAATGGAATACGTGATAGTTATATAAAATTATTTCTGGCTTGTTATTTGAATATTTTAGAAGTTTATGTTCTGCTAAAGTTCATATCACAGTATTAAGTTGGGATTGATTTATCATTAGAAGATTTCTAAATTCCATCTTTATGGGGGGCAAAAATGCCTCTTGATATCACTTTTCCTTTGTGAAGCATGTGATATTGTCCTAGCACAAGCCACCAGCCATTCACTAACACATATATTGGCTCTGCAATCTCTGTTGGTTCAGTAATCTCTGATCTTGGACAAATTACTTCTCTTTAGTTAATAGGTTGTTAACAATAATAATGTATTATTGTGGGTGTTTGTGTAGTTCAATTTTAAAGAGAATATCTTGGGATTACATGTAGATCTAACTGTGAAAATGAACCCACAGTTGAAAGCAATCATGTGCTTAAGGCAGATTCTTTAATTGTATTCTTCCTAAAAGATAAATGTACTCACAGTATTTTTAAGTAAAAATAAAAGAGACTTTTACATTTTGGAGGGCGGATGCTTATAATTGAATATATAATTAAACAAACACCATTTGCTCTTGTAATTTATGTAAGACATATTTATTGGGTAATTTTTATGAGCTACTTCAGCAAACAACAGAGCTAGGATGGTCAACATATATTACACTGTTAATCCTATCCTATAGAGGTTACATTCTATATAAAATTTGTCAAAAATGTCTCCACAATTAAGTATGCTGTGTTAAACCCCAGAAAGCAGTGAAATGTTCATTTATGCTAGAACTGTGAGATGGTTTATAATAAAAAATCAAATGAATGTTCTTATTTATTTTTTAGCTTTAATTGTATAAATGATATAATAAATGTTTGCTCTTACTCCAAGGTATAGAGGTTATAATTTTCACTTTATAGATATGAATGTATTATATTTTCATTACAAAGACAATATAAATCAAAACACAGTCAGCAGAATAGAACTCATTATGTACTGATCCATTCCTTGGGACATTATATTGAGGTAGACTTTTAATACCTCCAAGGAAGATGTTGAATGTCAACAGCTGTCACTGATAATGTGACTTATTTAAATATTTTGGATAAAGCTATGAGATCTTCACATTTGGTCGGAATGGTGACCTCTGTCAATTCTCTGAATACTTAAAAATACAATATCAGTTTAACTTTCTTTTACTTCTGAGACAGATGTCTGAAGTGGTATTTATTAAAATCAAAGCTTAAAGTTTCTGATAGAAATTTTACATAATCAAAACATCTAGAAGGGAAACACACACTTATCTTCTCTGAGGACATGTGAGCAAGAAAAATTTTACAAATCTGGCATTGTGGATTTTTTTTGTCATACATCAGATAACCATGGACACAAATATACATCTTTCCATTATAGTGTACAGGGTGATTATTTTCTTGGTAAGGTTACAACCTAACATATGTATGCTTTGTTCATAAAGTGTGAAAATTTTCAGCTGATTTTACAATTAGTTATCTCTTTTGGACCACATGGTATATACAGATAACTATCACTTTTGTTTATTACACATACTCTGCGAAGGTAAAAAAATAAAATAAAAATATGTCTAACATATAATATTATCATTGTATATACTATACATTTACACACACACACATATATTGTTTCACTGCAGTTAAGATAGTAAATGCTGTAAGTCATTGTAAAGGTATTAACAACTAAGATGCCATCTCCTTTGCCAAATCATGATTGTTTACATATTTAGTTGCTTTATGCAAAGAAGGGAGAAGCATTTTATGTGATATAAAAATATAAGTAATATTGTAGACTGCTTAGTTGGAAAGTGTTATAGTACAAGAAGGTCTCATAGGAGTCTTGCCATAAACCCACCAGAGACCCAGTACTACTTACCAATTAGTCATGCTCTCCAAAAGTCTTTAAATATACCTTGTCACATTCTCAGTTTATGATGTTCAAGAAGCCACCGCAGTGGTAAGGTGGGAGCAAAGAGAAGCGCTCTGCTGAGTTTTCAACAGTTAACTTTCCCTTTCTTTTTTTTTTTTTTTTAATGTATTTTTCTTTCTTTTTTTTTATGTCTAGAAACCTCTGTTACACAGTGAAGATTAATAGCCGCATATGACAAGTGATCATTTCAAATGTTAAGCATCACTGATAAGCTAACCATCTGACAACTGGAGCAAGCTAGTAGGGAGAAAGCATTCTGTCACAGACCAACGATGCAGGAGAGAGATATGCAGATCATTTGGTTTCAACTGCTCAGTTCCTACACATGTTCACTGGAGTTGCCTCAGGGAAGGGAAAGCAACAGACAGACAGGAAGTGAACTCTGTGTCCAAAGCATTTATCACCTACTTAGAGATATGAAGACAGTGAAGGACAGTGCATGATTATTGCTACATGGAGAAAATGATGACTTTTGTGAAGTCATTTTTGAAACCTACCCACAGTAACTTACTCGGGAAGGTATTGCCCGATCTTTGGCCCTGTAATTTTGTTACTCTGCTTTAACAAGGATGTGACTCCTTAAGTACAATCCTTTTTTATTATTAATTAATTGTTTATTTATGTACGTCCCAAATGTTGCCCCCCCTTTCTGGTTTTCCCTCTTAGAGTTCTTCACCCATCCCCCTTCTTTTTCACCTCTGCAAGGGATCCTCCAGATATTGCCCTTCCACCCTACCCCGGGCACCAAGACTCTACAGCATTAGGCACATTTTTTCCCACTATTGCCAGACAAGGCAGCCCTCTGCTAAGTATGCGCTGGGGCCTTGGACAAGCCTGTGTATGCTATTTTGATGGTGGCCCAGGCTCTCTGAGCTCCAAGGGTCCAGATTAGTTGACATTGTTGATCTTCCTATAGCATTGGTAGGCTCTCTAATTCCTTCAATACTTCCCCTAACTCTTCAGTAGGGTTCCCTGACCTCAGTCCAATGCTTGGGTATCTGCATCTGTCTCAGTCAGCTGCTGGTAGAGTCTTTGAGAAGACAGTCATGTCAAGCTCTTGTCTGTAAGCACATGACATGAGTAATGGAGTTAGGAATTGGTTTCCACCCATGGGATGGATCCAAAGTGGGTTGGCCACTGGTCGGCCATTCCTTCAGTCTCTCCCCCTTTTTCCACTGCACTTCTTTTATACAGGAGCAATTTTGGGTCAACAGTTTTTTTGTGTGTGAGTTGCTGTGTCCATATTAACACTGGGGGTCCTGTCTGACCAGTATGGTGTCCGTTTATTCAGGTTCCATATTCTTACTATTGGACAAATGGGTACACATTTAGCACAGTCCTTTTAAAGTACATCTCTACCCTACACAAAGAGCAACAGAAAACTAAAGAATGATGGAATTGAGAGAAATAGTCTTTTCCCCAGGGAAAAGCACATCAAATGAATAACCAATAACAAAACATTCGGCTCTGAAAACATACTTACTACTAACATTATATGGACCAAGTAGATTATATTTAAGATATGTAAAGAGTAGATTAGGTGGAAGGTTTATAGGGAGGAAAGGGAAGGGGAAATAATAAAATTATATTATAATCTCAAAGAGTAAAAGAAATATATTTTAATTATAGAAATATTGAGAAAACAGTGTAGCTCAAGAGTAGCAGCTTCAGTACCATATGGGAACAGATTGAAAATGTGTGTTTCTAGGAGTCAAGGAGTACAAAGAAAGTATATAGTCTCACCTCAATTTTGCCTTGACTTAAAACTATACTAAAACCAGCACTGATGTAATACATATTTCCATAATCTACCTCACATCTATTGAATTAGAAAATTTGAGGCTTATATCTGCATTCTTTGAGGGGTTTTTGGGGGTCTTTTGTTTTGTTTTGATTTTTTTTTGTTTGTTTGTTTTGATTTTAGTTCTTTGGGTTTTTTATTTTTATATTTAAATAAAGTTTATTTTTTATTAGATATTTTCTTTATTTACATTTCAAATGTTATCCCCTTTCCTGGTTTCCCCTCTGAAAAGTTCCATCCTGCCTCCCCCTGCTCACCAACCTACCCACTCCCATACTCTATGATAGGTCACAGTTCAGGAATCACTGCTCATTAGCATGCCTTAAACAAACAATCAGTCTACTTTCAACCTATGAACTCCCTAAAGGAAAACAGTTGCTAGTAATTTATCTACTTCATTGTGATGCTAACTAGAAAAGTGAAAAGCCTCATAGAAATCTTCTTTCCTGCTTTTGACAAGAGCCCATATAGCTCCTAATCTGTAGAGATGATCCAAATTTGATCTATGCTACCCGAAAGATTTAATGATAGGCTATAAGACTGTATCAGTTACTACAAAAGACTCGGCATTTTTATAAGAAATACAATGTCAGTGATGACTGCTTTCTATCTAGGTTGAGGAACCCAGTTTGCTTATATCTTGTGAATAGATAAATTTGTACTGAAAAAAAGAGCATGACATCATTCATACTTAGTGCCAAGAACCAAGTCAGCTAAGTGAGCCAAATCTATGGGAGAGTATGGGAGTCTTGGTCCATGACAGATCAACAGCTGGTTACCATGCTACTACATTGGGACATTTTGAGTAGAGATTTAAGAAGATAAGTAGCAATTTCCATCTAAACTATCCGAAAATCTTACAGTATAAGTGAGTAAATTTTAAGTCATCTAAATGGTTCAAAATAAACACCATCTGTTATATTCACATTAGAAAACTGCTCTGAGGGTATTAGTTATAAGAAATAATAGCAAGAGAGAAAAGATGTTAGACATCTTTCATGCTATTGATACAAAAGAGTGCCAGTGGTATAGAAAATATCTGGAAAGTGGCAAGTAAATGGACTTCATTGTCTTCTATTTACCCTATAATTTTGAATTCTTGATACATGCACAGTACTATGCTAGATAAAAGGGTGAGCACTCACAGAACACTGCATTTCAGATAACAGTGGTAGGAGATGAGCAAATCTGTTTGAAACTCCCATGCCCAGGTGGTAAGTTTAAATGTAAACGGAGTTCAATGCTCTCCTTTGTTTTCTGTGCTTTCAAGATAGATAAGCCTTATTTCATAATCATTGCTGTAGCAAATGTGCTCTTTGTTACAAAACAAAATGCAAATATAATGCTGTAAAATTAAACTACCACATTAAAGACAGAGAAAAAGGAAAAGATGATTTACAAGGAGCTCCTTTAAATAAACATTTCCAAATTACTCAGAAGATATGGCCTAGAGCTAATATAGATTTACTAAAGTTTTTCACCATATATATGCAATTGTATGCATATATATACATGTAAATAGGCAATATTATAAAGTTGTAACTGAGCATTTTTCCAGGCCTCTAAAAATTCATTCACCATATCAAATAAAGTTATGCTATGTTCTTAACACTGATTTACTAAGGACTAAATAACTAGATAACTTATTCAATAAATGATATTTGAAAGTTATTAAGATCCTTGTAACAAGATATCCCTTTACAATTAATGTTCTTGACTGCAATTTTATTTCAAAGGTAACTGATTTTATTTTCCATTATTGTTGACTAAATTGCATGGAATTTAAAATTATTGTGCATTCTTCCTATCCAACAAACTCAGCTATTTCCTTTACTTTGCCTTTCAAACAACGTTGGAAAGCTGGGAAGATCTTTCAGATATTTTAAAAGCTTGCTTCATATTTGAATTTACTCTATATTGCTGAACAAAAAGCAGTTTAGCTATGTAAAGGTTCAGTTTAGCTTATAACAGACAGAAATGAGAAGAAGTTAGTGCAGGAACTCAAAGCAGGTGCTTGGAGGCAGAAACTGAGGAAGTGGCCATAGAGAATATTTTTTCATAAGTTCCTCAGCTTACCTTTTATACAATCAAGATCACCTGCCCAGGCATAGCATTATCTCTAGAGGCATGGACCCTACCACATCAATCATTAATGGAAAAAAATGATCTCCCACAGACAAACATACAGGCCAATCTTATGGTAGAATTTTCTCTGTTGATGTTTCCTATTCTCAGATTACCTTATATCGTGTTGATAAAAAACTAGGCAGCATACTCCATGTAGAACAAAATTCCATCTCCAGAAATGATGTTGAAAATCCAGGTATGGGGTCAGCAGGATGACTTTTTAAATAAAATCACCTGCTATGTTTCAACTCAGGAAATTATATGACATGTTAGAAGGAGAGAACAATCTACCTCAAGTCTCTCCTACCTCCAGAGACATGTCACATGTACATAACACACACACACACACAGAGAGAGAGAGAGAGAGAGAGAGAGAGAGAGAGAGAGAGACTAATGTTCCTATACTCCCATTCTAAGCTCTATCTGGTGACCTCAAAACAGAGGAATATGTATCACTTTCCTATAGACACATAAGAAACTGAGGATCCCAGGCTGTGTGCCATTTGTCTTCTCAGTCATTTGCAAACAGTGATGGAGCCCTTGCTAATGGCAAAGGTCAACAAAGGGCAGAGTCTCTGGAATCAAAATGGAAGGAGAATCATGTAATTTGCCAGAAGCACAGTCTGTATTGTTGTGTCAATAACAGTGAATTCTGCCAAAATAGTATGTGGCATGGGCTTTCTGTTGTCCCATCCTCTCCCTAGCATGGGGCAGCCTCTGATTGGTATTTTTAATTCTACTATCAAGCTGAATCTAACCCTGTATGAGATGGTATGAACCTCACCAGTCTTAAATAAATAAGGCACTGGGTGTTTGTTTCAGAATGGTGAATTTAGTGTGGCTAGTGAATAATTAAATAAGAAGTTCTGGAGTGGGAGAAAACAATTACTTCATGAGCTGTAAAGGAGGGAAGGTGATGACCAGCAAATTATGTATATATATATATATATATATATATATATATATATATATATAATGATGTCAAGGTCTCAATGAGGAGGGTAGGTGGAAGGGTACTGGAATCTAGTAGATAACAAGCTCCACTCCATTAAAATAAACCAATATGCAATATGAGAGCTGGTAAGATTGATTAGTCAGTAAAGGATCCTGTTGACAAGCTCTGAAAATCTGAGTTCAATCCACATGGTAGGAGATAAAAACTACAAGTTGTCTTCTTCTCCATTTGCACATGGTAGCATGTGCCTTGATACTCTCTGTCTTTGTCTTTGTCTTTGTCTCTCTGTATCCTGCTCTCTCTGTCTCCCTCATTGTCTCTCTCTGTCTTTCTGTCTCTCTATCTCTATCTCTCTGTCTCTCTATCTCATATATATCACTACCCTTTATCTATCTATCTATCTATCTATCTATCTATCTATCTATCTATCTATCTATCTATCTATCTATCATCTGTCTATCTGTGTACATTTCTTTCTTCTTTGCTTCTTTCATCTGTCTGTCTGCCTATCTATCTATCTATCTATCTATCTATCTATCTATCTATCTATTATCTATCTATCTATCTATTATCTATCTATCTATTATCTATCTATCTATCATCTATCAAGTGTCTCACACATTAATTAATGTATTTTTAGTATACATGGAATGTTTGCATAGATGAGAGGATTTGTCTGCTTCAGTGTGCTCAGATGAATTATGACTCAATCATAAGCATGTATCTTTATCTGCCCAGCAGTGCTCCATCTCATACTGTCACTTTCCTTCCTTAGGCTGTGACAAACACCCTACACAAAAGCATTTCAATGTCATAAAGGCTTCACCTGCTTTATAATTCTTGGTCACAGTTCATAATTGAGGTAAAGAAAGGCAGGTAGTCAAAGCAATAGGTGACGATCTATTCCATTCTTAACTGAGATTCTCTTCCTCTATATTTCTAAGTTGTGTCAATTTGTTAGTTAAAGCTATCCAGGACACACAGCTACCTCTGCTGGGAGAGATGTTCAATTTGATGATTCAGAAGGAAAAGATACTTGAGTCACATCAAGACTGCTCAGTTTACATTTGCCCTCCACTGTTGCTAAATATTTATCTGAAAATATCTAAACTGTCAGCATCAAGCAGAAATGTATAAGAATGTAGTTAAGAATTGCCTCATCTCCTTGCTTGGAAAAAAAAAAAAACAACTAGATTTCACATTAGCATTTTCCTCAAGTCTGTTTGCTGTAAAATTCTGCAGCTAAACACAACCCCAGCCTGTTGCTTCTCCTCGAGAACATTAATTGTCTCCAATCGCTGGTCTAGCATCTGTTTCACATTTTGACAAGTGCACTTATCTTCTTTTACTCCTTCATATTCCTCTGGTAAAAATAATGAATAAATTACAGGGGAATGACAAATGTGTTGATAATCAAGATGAAACACAAATGAAGTGGAAGAAGCTATATTTCTTTGCAGAGTTGTAAATTGCTTTCTTTTCTTGTGCTCTGACATGCCTGACTCAGAAAGTAAAAATACCGCATGGGAAAATTAACAGAATTGCTCCAACAGAAATTATTCTTCACTGACGAGAGATAAGTGCACAGGATTTCTTTCTGCCAACGCTCATTGTATTTGTCTCACAACCTGGATATTTCAAAAGGCAGTAGCTCCAAAGGGCTTAGATGGCAATGAATCTATGGCATATGACAATGGCATCTGAAAAAAAAAAGTTAAATTCTTCAGGGACTTTGAGACTATTATAGATGAGCAAACAATGATGACAACAAAAAAACCACACAAACAAACAAACAAACAAATAAACAAAAACCCCATGAAGTGCTCTATCCAAGACATCAATATCTGAGAGAGACTTTTGCACAGAGTGTGGGGAGACATTCCATCTTTAGCTTATTGACATAAAATTTTCATGAAAACACTCAGCACAGATATCCTGGACTCTTCAGTAAATACTATCAGGAACTATGATATGAAAGGCTGGTTCCCCCTAGTATAGATCCTTAATTAGAGGATCTTGACTAGAATTTACAAAGGTATTTTAATTTTTTTTTCTTTCTCATGCATTTCATTGTATAAATAGGGTCAGCTTGTGTCAGATGCAGATACGTACACCCAACCAATGGACAGAAGCCTGGGACCCCTGTGGTTGAATTAATGAAAGTCTGGAAGAAGCTGAAGAGGAGAGCAACCCCATAAGAAGACCCACAGTCTCAAATAACCTGGACCCCCGAGATTACTTGAACACTGAGTCACCTACCAGGCAGCAAACACTAGCTGATATGAGGCCCCTGACACATATATAGCAGAAGACAACTTGGTCTGGCCTCAATGAGAGAAGATGCATTTAACCTTCAAGAGACTTGAGGTCCCAGGAGTGGGGAGGTCTGATGGAGTATGGTTAGGGGTGGGGACATCCCTTTGGAGACAAGGTAGGAGGAATGGGATGAGGAATAGTCAGAGGGTGGACTAGGAGGCAGATAAGTACCGAAATGTAATAAAAGATTTAATAATAGTAATAATAATAGTAATTAATAATAATAATTATTATTATTATTATTATTAATAATAATGTCAGCTTTCTCTATCTACCACAAGGGACACTGTTTCTAACAGCCAGGATCATTAGATGTATAAAGTTCAGGGTAGTTAGTGTTGGATAGATGAGTTCTTCAGACCCTTAAAGCTCAAATATGCTGTTAGTTTTGCCTTTTTTTTTTTTCTTAATTTTAAGAATTTCTTTTAATTTTTTTGAGGATGTCATATTTAAGTACTATATTTACATTGTACCCACCCTTTTTTCCCATATCAAATCTTCTAGTGCCCCCAACTCCCACTTATTACCATTTCCTTGAGTCTACATTGCTAAACTTAAAACCAGAAAAAATAAACCTAGAATGTATCAACTTGAAAAAACTTTGACAGACAGCACGCTTACAATTGTGACAGATATATTTTAATTTTTTCCAATTTTTATATATTTTCTTCATTTACATTTCAAATGTTATCCCAAAGTCCCCTAAACCCTCCCCCATCCCCTGCCCTGCTCCCCTACCCACCCATCTTGGCCCTGGCTTTCCCCTGTACTGGGGCATAAAGTTTGCATGACCAAGGGCCCTCTCTTCCCAATGATGGCTAACTAGGCCAGACAGGTATATTTTATAGTCAGTCATGACAGAGATAGTATCAGAAATTGAGAGATTCTATAAGGAAAAATTGATTTTTACCATGTATCTCCAATTACTGTACAGATACTTAAAAACTTGTTTTCTGAATGGGTTTCAGGAGACTGCTAGGATAAATGTAAATGGCATTGCTTGCAAACATGAGTCCCACTTTACATATGCAAATGTGTGTTGAAGCTAAGCTGTGCTGTCTTGCATGGATAAACTAGATCCCAAGGGTTTTGAATGGAGAAGGAGATTTCTAAAGTAGCATTAGGAGCAAGCACAGTAATTAAGAATATTCTGTGTTCTTAGAAAATTGACACATTCCATATGTGGGAAATTACCACTATAAATATATGATGCAGTTACCACCATATGTGCTGTTTGGATACAACTATTAAGATGCAATTAAGTAAAGATTTGAGATGAAGTGCATATGATATTTGGTCTCAAACTTAAATTGAATGCTATATTTTAATTTTGTAGAGATTTGGATAATTTTTTATTCTTTAATATACTACTTTTCTATTAAATATTAAAACATTACATTGAGTTAAAATCAAATGTAAAAGTTCTACATATTTTGTATTTGGTGACTTAAAATTTCCAAAATTAATTCTTCTAAAATATGTATAAAACATCGATTCTTCTTTACATGAAATTCAGTCTTCATTTAATGACTTAATAAATTTTTTATCATCAGATACATACACAAAAAATTATAAACGCTAATAAAGATATTAAGTAAACTAAACCTATACATACTAATATTTTCTTGTAATTTTTTGACAAATTCATTTAACTTGAAAATGGTATATAAAAGACAACTTATAGACCACTAAAGCAAACTTATAAAGTACTACACAAGGGGATATAATATATACTCAAAGGAGCCTGTGAGGTTCTATGAACCAGAGCAGACAGATTTGATAGGGACATACCTTTAGTGCTGAGTGTTCCAAGGTTGCTCACTTACTGAATAATGTCAGGCTACAGGTCTTTGTATTTATTCCCATCTGCTTCAAGAATAGCTTTTCTATAATGGCTGAACAAGACAAACTTTTAAGCTAGAGCCCTGGACTCCCTATTCTCTGGATTTTAGTCACCAAAGCAGTGTCAAGGATGTTCTCCATCTCATGGAGTAAGCCTTAAGTAAAATCAGATATTTGGTGGTTACTCCCACAAGCTTTGTGGGACCATTCCACTAGCATATATTGTAGACAGGAAACCATTGTGAATCAAAGGTTTTGTTGCTGGCATGGTGTTTCTGTACACAAGTTTTTCAGTTTTGTGATGTCACACTTATTTGCTGGTTTTAGTGTCTGTTTTAATGCTGTTCCTTTTGACATGTTTTTTTTTTTTTTAATCCAGTGAGTTGAATGCTCTTCCCACCTTCTCTTCTATTAGGTTCAAGTTATCTTGTTTTATATTGAGGCTGAAGTTGAGTTTAATAGGATAAAAAGCATGTCCTGGCTGGTAGAAAGAAGTCACGAGGCATGAGGAGTTGGCTTTTGAAAGCTTCCCCCCCCCCCCCCCCTTTTCTAAAGACATATTCTCTGCTTTTTTTTTTTTTTCCTGGTACTATAGATTTCTTCATCACATCTTCTGCCTCCAAGAGGTTTCATGCTTTCCATGCTGTAATAGACTGAATCAGTGGGCCAAACTCCTTTCTCCACTAACTTCTTTTTGACAAGTATTTAGATAGAGCAATGCAAAAGCATCTATTGCAGCACATGTTATATATATTTTGTTATAGAAGTACTAACATGCTGAGCTACTCATAGAACTAACTCACCTATTGAATTCTCTACTGTATACATTAACTATGTAACAGAGATTCCCAAAATGCAAAACCTTAAATAAAGTGTAAATTTTATATTTTTCTTTTATCTGGCAGCCCTAACTAGAACTTCAATACAGTCTCTCATAACATTATTATTGTATCTATGCATGGACAGCAGCTGTACCTGGTTTGTTCTAGTTCTCAGTAGGAAATCAAGATATGCAGAGGAACAAAGCACCATATCATATAAGGTCTTTCTTACTAAAGCACTTGACCTGATGTTCCATATGCCACTTGATAACGTCTCTCTGACTAGAATGTGATTCCATGACTCACTGAGAAATTCAAGGAACATAAATATAGTCTTCATCTCAGTGAGCACAGTCCCAGTTCATGCAGCGTAGAGACACTGGGGAAAATGTTAAGCTTTGCAATTCAATGTAATTTTGTTAGAAATGGTACTTCTTGCCATTTTATCATTCTTAGTTATCACTTGAAAATATATTCGAAGACATCACTTAATTGACTTTGCAGATAATTCATTATAGCTCATTCTCATTCACATTTGTTGGATTCCTCTCTTCTACATACTAGAGTCCCCTAGGACCATTTCTGTACTATTTTTTCTACATGTAAACACCAAAATCCAACTCTCATCACTAAGTAAAGACTAATTTCTTTTTTTTCTTTGTGAACTATTACATTTTATTAATTATATTAGTTGTATATAACCAGTAATTTCTCAGACCTTTCCAGGTTAACATCAATGTCACAGTGCAGGTGACTTGATCAACAGATGCAAAAAAAAAAAAAAAAAAAAAAAAAAAAAAAAAAAAATTACTGCCAAATGCTTTAACACACAAGCAGGGTGGAACCAACTTAGCCTCCTGTGGTGGGAACATTTTTCTTCCTTTTCTTTTTTTTTTTCGTAACTAATAGTTATTTTTTGTTTGTTTGTTTGTTTGTTGGTTGGTTGGTTGGTTTGACTTTTTCATTAGATATTTTCTTATTTTACATTTCAAATGCTATCCTGAAAGCTCCCTATACCCTCCCCCTGCCCTGCTCCCCTTCCCACCCACTCCAACTTCTTGGCCCTGGCACTCCCCTGTTTGGGGGCATATAAAGTTTGCAATACCAAGGGGCCTCTCCTCCCAATGGTGGCCGACTAGGCGATCTTCTGCTATATATGCAGCTAGAGACATGAGCTCTGGGGGTTCTGGTTAGTTCATATTGTTGTTCCTCTTATAGGGTTGCCGACCCCTTCAGCTCCTGAGGTACTTTCTCAAGCTTCTCCATTAGGGGCCCTGTGTTCCATCATATAGATGACTGTGAGCATCCACTTCTGTTTTTGCCAGCCACTGGTATAGCCTCATACGAGACAGTTATATCAGGGTTCCTTCATCAAATTCTTGCTGGCATATGCAAAAAAAAAAAAAAGACTAATTTCATAGCACCAAACACCTAATTTATTAGTATCAGAAATTTATGCATGCATGTCATATACACACACATCTCACTCAGGCACACACACACACACACACACACATGCATATCATATACATACATACACATCACATACATGCATGAATCTCATACAAACACAGGCACATACACAGTCTCATACACATCCTCATCTCATACACACACACACACAGACACAGCGAAACACACACATACATATATACACTGTACAAAAGATACACTGTACAAAGGATTTATTATTAGAAATTGTTCTTTTACGTCAATTGATTCTCATTATATAAATATATGTTATATTTTTAATGTTATGGTCAATCATAGTGACCAAAAGATTCCAGGTGCCCGTAGGCAGGAAGGAAGCATGTCCTATTTTTCTTAGTTAATCCAAGACCCCAGTTCATGGAATGTGCTGCCTACAATTGTCTCTTCCCCTCTCAAGTAGCCTAATGTAGACAATCACTTGCAGTTATGCCCAAAGGCTTGTCTCATAGGTCACTCTAGATCCTGCCAAGTTGACTTTTAATATTGATTATTGTAAATTTTAATATGCATTTAAAGCTATCAATTCCTACTTCTTCAAATTTTTTGACCCTTTGAGCCTCTGTAAAATGAATTTCTTATTTAGCTACATTAATAAAATTTAAAACATCCTTATTTCTTCTCCATATTTCCAGTGCCATACCTAAAACACTAATCTAAAATGTCAAAAATACAACCACTGAATTATATATACTTGAAGTGGTAAGGTATTTGAACAGTAGGTGTGAACCAAAGCTCCCTGCATCAGAGAATAAGAAAGAAGCTCTTGCCATCTGCTCCAGTGCCATGCCAGTTTCCTTGCTGTCATGATACCTGCCATGATGGTATGGACTCTTAGATGCTTCATCATGAATCCCCCAATTAAAAGCTTTCGTTTATAGGTCTCCTTTGTTATGAGGTTTGTCATAGCAATAGAAAAATAAAGATGCCATCACACAAAGTAAGAAGCATATATCAGAGATGATAAGCATTCCTGGGAACTATCCTAAGCCCTATTTTCTTACATCTCTTCAATTAGATCTCTACCAGTCTCATTCATTGTTCAAAGAATTCAGCCATGGTGTAATTCTCCCTTACCTTCTTATATCTGAACAAGTGAAACTTCTTTCGGTATCAAACTCTTCTATTTGCTGTGTCCTTGCTTTTGGTGGTCTTCATTCTCATGTGTTGCATTTCAAATTAAACTTAAAATCTCCTACCATGCTATTTCAGATGTCTTTAGTCTTCCTGGTCCATTTGTTTCCTCTACAGAGTGTTTACTAGTACTTTATTTCACAGTCAATTAGTTAATGACAATTTTGGCTTACCTTCTTCTCAAGGATATATGTTATATGTTATATGTTATATGTTATATGTTATATGTTATATGATACCTTGTGTTGTATAATACTCCATTCCTCCCAAGAAAATAACTTTAGCTAAGCTCATTTCCAAATCTGGGATTTATATTTACAAATTAATTATTAATGAATTTCTCAGTTATAAGGTATTGAAACTGTGACTGTAGCTAGGTTAGTAGAGAACTTTCTTAGCATACATGAAGCCTTTGGTTGGATCCTGGATTTTCTATATAACTGGCTATGGTGGCTCAATGAATGCCTGCAAAACCAGCTCTGGGTGGTAAGAGGCAGTTGGGTTCAGATTTCAATTTCATCCTCAATTATATGTTATAGTTTCTAGTCCATTCTTGTTAGTCTCACCAAAGTAAACTTTGGGAGAAAAGGGACTTTTTTTATCTTAGAGATTACAGTCTACCATCAGGAGAAAGTAGGACAGGAATCCAAACAGGATCTTGAAACAGGAACAAAGAAGGAACACTGTTTGCTTAACTTTCCTGTACATCCCTAGACTATCTGCATAGGGAATGGTATTGTCTATAGTGCTCTGATACTACCTACATCAATTAATTATTACAACCATGGACAACAAGATTCCCAAAGGACACTCATACATGGGAAATCTTTCAATTGATGCCTCAGGTGACACTAGGCTGTTTCAAATTGACCATTTAAGTCAACTAAAAAGGTGTTCAAGGATTTCCTTGACTACTTGAAACCTATCAGAAAAAGGGAGTTTTCTAAGTCTCCTTTTTTTTTCTAATACTTCTCTCTGTTCTTACTACAATGACCATCTTCTTGCCTTTCCCAAATTTATCTCCAAATCAAACGTTTCCAAAATTATATATGGAAAATTTTGTTTTCCATGAAAAAATTAGAAGATTAGACAACAATTTCACTTCCAACTTAAAATCTCACTTTTCATAAATAATTTAGTGAATCAATAGAGCTCTGATTCAAGACAAAGTTTTAGACCCTAAAGATAAAGAACTGATTGAGAAGTCATCAAGCCTTTATATATTTACAGGAAAAGGGAAATTATATACATAATTATATTTATATATATAATATATTATATACATATTTATGGCCTTATGTGTATATATATATATATATATATATATATATATATATATATATACATACATACACATACACATACACATACACACACACACACACACACACACACACACACACACACACACACACATATATATATGTGGAAAAATTCAGACAAACAATTAATAAAGTTTCATTGATTCTTAAAGGTTATGACTCAGTACAAGATAGAGTTTCCAAGTGTGCTAGTAAACATGACTCAAAGATTCTACATCTCAGAGACCCTACTCAACAACTTTACTTGATTGTTGTTGGAAAAGTTAAGCCAATAAAAACCATGGGGCAAGCTTTCAAAGACTCTTCCATTTGGGTGAAAAAAAATATGCAAGCAGAAAGTTAGCATATTTCCAAAGTTGCTGAACTAAATTTCACTGATGGAATCCTTTTTTATGTTCAGTTTGGTGAGAGAAGAAATTTATGACTATGATTTGGGATTTGGATTTCTGAGCTCATGTATTTCCCTTTCTTTTCTCATTAATATATTTATTGACCTCTTGCTGGCACCATCAAATTCAATGCCCCTTAAAATTATTTCAAAAGCAGGTCATATAAAGGGACTCAATTCTCTTGATGATAATTTTTAGTTCAATGTCAGAATTCTGTTGCAAGACAATGAGTGCTCTGTGCAGGAGGGGAAACAGGTAGCCATAAGTATTAGGGTCTCTAGATCCATCATCTTAGACAATTTATCTCTCTGTTCTCCTAGAATTGGGATGTCCTTCTCCCCTGTCAGAGCCATTTTGTTACTGTTCTTTTGTGTGACCTTGTAGAAATTCATAAAATCCCAACTATGCAGCAACTATAAAATATGCCAATTAGGGAAAATTCTAAATATGCTTCTCATAAATTTAAGTTGTAGGACAAATAATATATTTTACATACTAATATTCTCTGTCTATTCAGTTTGATTTCAGTTGGCTTGTTTCCCCCTGTGCACATGGAAATTATACTTTTTACACTTTGTCAGGATTATTATGTACATGGACTAGCAGAGTAAGACTTCTGAGTAGTAAGTTTCCCAGTGTCTCTATTTACAAGCCATATATAAACAACAGTGTATCCTCAAGTCAGGTAAATAAATCTAAGTGAGGGAAGAGTGGATTATATACCTACACAAATTTGATAACAGAGTACATTATTAAAAGAACATTTGCTTTCCCCATTGAAGGCAACTGACAGAAATCTCTGTCCTCCAAACTTGATCATATAGGACTCAAAATATTAATAAATCTTCTCAAGGAAGGGATTGGCATGTTTCGTACATGACATTTGAGACATAATTTAGTAGATTGAGTAAAGATTTCTTATGATAAATTGCCTTCAGACAGGTAATCAATTCATGCTGACTATTAATATTCTTTCTGATAACTTCGGCCAGGTGCCTCAACATGGAAAATAACTAAAACAATCATTGTCCATAAAAGCCTATCCTATAAGGAGCAGCACAAGCCCTTGTCAGTCCTGTGAATGCAGGGAACACATAGTATTTACTAACTCCTATGTGGGTCTCCTGTGAGCTTTTTAGTCTCAGTGTCCATTCTATCACCAGGCTGGATTTTTCAATATGAAGACAGTTGTCTCCCATTAATGTCTTGATTGATAAGATGCTTTTGAGTGAATGAAGCAACTTTAGATAAATTAACAGACATTCAGTTTCTGATGAGATTTATCTATCCAACCACCATTGAAGTAACTGGCAAGGATGGTGGCAAGGATAACAGCTACATCATCAAAGTCATAGAAGAGTGCTATTTCTAGGCCACACACTGAATATTGCTATAGTGACTTTAAGTCAAGTAACACCAAGTGACTTGGGTGGTACACGTTTCCTAGCATTGCCTGGCACACAGAATTTTTACCTCATATTATCACTGCTGAATTTAAAATTTTTATTCTGGAAATGAAGATAAGCAGAGGCTCAGAAGGTAAGAATAGGAGCAGTGAGCATTTTTTGACAAGTTATTTGACAATGTAATCAATCTTGACCTATATATGACACAGCAACTTGATAATGAAAACAAGACTGAATATTGCTGACTGATGATTGTGATTCCAACAAACTGAAAAGACATATACATAAACAGTGAATTTAGAAGAAGGATTTTTTTAACCATATTTTTTAATAGTTATATTGCACCTACTGGATAATCATTGTAATTCCTGCTCTCTAAGCCATTACTATGAATAAAAATAAATCTGTTGATGATATGAGTTATCATATGAGTTCTCTTTTTCTTAATCATTATTATAATAAGTGAGAAAACAGTGAACATGGTGATTAAAAAGAAAATGCTGACTGGAAATACTAGATAAAAATGGTAGTGCTTCTTAAGGTTTGTATGTATGTGCATGTGTATGTGTTTATTTCCATATGAACTTAAAAAATTACTTTTTCAATTTCTGTGCAAAACTGTATTGGAATTTTGATTGCGATTGCATTGAATGCTTAGATTGCTTTTGATAGGACGGCCACATTCGTATATTAATCTTACCGATCCATGTACATAAGAGACCTCTCCATCTTGTAGGGTCTGTTTCAACTTTTTTTATTTGTCTTAAAGTTTTTATTATATAAGTCTTTCATGTGCTAGGTTAATGTTATCTGAAGAAATTTTTGAGGTTATTGTGAAAAGTATGATTTCTCTTTCTTTTTTTTTTCTTAGTATTTTTGTCAAATGTATATAGGAAAACTGCTAATTTTTGTGTGTTATCTTGCTACTTGGCTGAAGGGGTTTAGAACCTACAGGAGCTTCCTGATGGTGTCTTTAGGGCCTTTTATTTATGTAATCATATTATCTTTAACTAAAGATATCTTTGTCTTGTTATTTATTATTTGGTTCCTCTTGATCTCCTTCAGGTATCTTATTGTTCTGCCTAAGTCTTCAAGTAATACATTGAATAGGAACAGAGAAGATACCTTTGTCCTATTCTTGATTTTAGCAGAAATGCTTTGATTTTCCTTCCATTTAGGAGGATATTTTCTGTTGACTTTTTGTAAATTCCTTTTATTATATTGACATATGCCCCTTGTATCCAAAACCTAGCCAGGGTCTTTTCATGAAGGTACGTTGAATTTTATTATAAGACTTTTCTACGTCTAATGAGAAGGCCATGTCGATTTTATCTTTTAGACTGTTTCATGGGCTACATTTTTTTATTTAGATGTTTTGAACAATTATGCATGTCTTTGTTGAAGTCAACTTAATCATGGTCAATAAACTTGTGATGTGTTCGTTGGATTACAAGTGAATTTGGATTACAAGTATTTGGTTGAGAAATTTTGCGTCTGTGTTTGTAAGGGACAAGTGGACATAAAAACATTGATTAAACTCTAGGAAACTTTCTTTGGCTTCATCTAAATAACTATACAAGTAAAAAGAAGGCATCCCCTGTGGTGGTGCATGCCTTTAATCCCAGCACTCAGGAGGCAGAGGCAGGCAGATTTCTGAGTTCCAGGCCAGACTGGTCTACAAAGTGAGTTCCACGACAGCCAGGGCTACACAGAGAAACCCTGTCTCAAAAAAACAAAACAAACAAACAAAGAGAGAGAGAGAGAGAGAGAGAGAGAGAGAGAGAGAAGGCATCCCTCAGATAAAAACTGAAACATTATTGATACTGAAATAAAACTATTCATTTCTTTGAGAATTAGTCAGTATTATGATGCTAATCAATAGAATTTAAGGTTGGGGAACAAAGAATAGGGCAGTATGAGACAATTGCTCCTAAATAGAACTTTTACTTTGTACCACAATCATCCCAAAGCTCTGAGTCATTAAGGTAGTAAAACAGGAAGTTTATAAAAGCCATGGTAGCTGTATTACTACAGTAAATTTGTGAATTCGTGTTTTTTTGGACAGAATAGAACAGTTTCACATGTGAACAGAAGATGTGACAGCATGCATGAGATCAAAGCAACTCAAGCCAGTCAAACTTTCAACAAGGAGAGAGAAGGGGTCATGAAGTACCCCTATCTGAGGAGCTATTGATTAATAATAGGGGCTTTAAGAATAAGAGTATTTAAGAGTATAGCCTCTGGTAGGTAGACTTTGTTCCTGTGTATGGCCACATAACTATGAGTATATGGGCAGCACAAACTGGCAGTGTTTTGAGGGTCTTCTACCAGCAGCTGACTGAGAAAGTTGCAGATACAGCCAACCATTGGACTGAGCCTAGGGACTCCAAGAGAGTAGTTAGGGAAAGGAGTGAAGGAGTTGAAGCAGATTGCAAACCTATAGGAAGAGCAACAGTATCAACTAACCTGGACCCCTCAGAGCTCCAAGAGGCTAAGCTGTCATCCAAAGAACCTACATGGGCTGGCCCCTGGTCCCTACTACACATGTAGCAGAGGATTGCCTCCTCTAGCCTCAGTGGGAAAAAATGCACTTAACCCTGTAGAAACTTTATGCCCCAAGGAAGAGTGGTGCTATTAGGGTGAGGTTCCAGTGGGTGTGTAGGAGTATCCTCTCAGACGCAAAGGGGAGGGGGAATTGGATGAAGAACTTTCCTGGAACTCACTTTGTAGACCAGGCTGGCCTCGAACTCAGAAATCTGCCTGCCTCTGCCTCCCAAGTGCTTGGATTAAAGGTATGAGCCACCACGCCCAGCTCACTGATTCTTTGAAGGTTCTATCTGAATTTAACATATGCAGTTCATTACCTTGTTGAGTACAATACAATACAAATACAAACCAAGACAATACAATGGACAAGATAATGTAAAAAATGAAACATTAATTTTATCAATGAAAAATCATATCTTTCTTTAGTGTAATAAAAATAAAAAATAAAACTAATTAAACCACATGTAATAACTGCCTCTGAAACCTCACTTTTATTTAAATTGCTAAATTTAGGCTACTTTAAATACCATCTAACTTCCTACCATCAACTTGATTTTTAGAAGATTGATATTGCACACACACACACACACACACACACACACACACACACACACACTACTAAACTGCCTATATTTATGTATTTAAAATACCCTCTGTGTTCCTCCTCTCAATGGCATGGTAGTAGATGAGTGATTTTAGTTCCTATGAGCATGTGACTTCTGTGTGCTTTCCAATACTCTTTCCATATATTCTCTGTTTTTGGCACAGATAATGTGTGTCTGTTCCTCACTTCCTCTGTTGGGAAGCTTCCCTGTATCCTAAGTTTGAATAGTCAGTTGTGATTTTGTTAACTAGGAGTGTGAGTATCACAATCTAGGTTTTCATTACATTTCTCTGAAAAATGCTGCACCATGAGTACTTCTATATACCTTTGGGAGAGTCAAACTCCTTTATCTCCATATTCTCCATTATGTCTTATTATCTCCATATCCCTTCAATGACACTGACTAGTAATAGAAGACAGCCTATTACTTTCCATTTATCTGTTAAAGAAACATAGATATGCTTAATTTACCAGTCACTGGATGTATCTTTAAAAACTTCCCTACTTTTATATCTAACCATCACCACAATCTACACTTAATGCCACCATATATGTATATATGCATATACACACATAATATAAACTGCCTATATTTATGAAACATACAGTATATGTAAATACATGTACATATATGGTTACTTACATCATTTTAACTCATTTGAAGAAAAAGTAAAGTTGTGTCATCAACAAATAAAAATATAATTAAATACATAAGATGCAAAGAATATGATAGGTGTTCAATTATATATATAGGTTTACATTTACCTATATGTAGATTTAACAGAAACAAGCTTTCTCTGCATACATGTATTTATCCATATTTAAAATATTTAATATTTTATAACCTCAATTACAACTAATAATCATAATATTTACTTAGTAATATTTATATTTTTTCGTACTTCGCATTTTTTTTTAGCTGTCCTGGAAGACCTGTAGACCAGGCAGGCCTCAAACTCAAAAACTCACCTTCCTCTGCCTCCCAACTGTTGGGATTAAAGGCACAATTTTTCTTTTGAACAGAAGGATTCCTTTTAGAATTATTTCAGAAAATTTTGAGTGTAAAAATTTCTGTTAAATTCTGTGTTTGAAAATGTTCTCTCCTTTCCACTTTTGCAATTTATAATTTATGAGTATAAAATCTAGGACAGCTGTTTGCTTAAGGGCCTTTAACATGTTAAAAGGAAATATAGTGTTTCCTATCCTCTGTTTAGGCAGGAAGGCAGATATCATTTTTATTGATTTCATCATGAATCCTTTTCTGATTTTAGTCTTCTCTCATTTTCAATGGTGATACATCACTGTGCCCAGGTGAGACTCTTTTATCTTGAAGGGTTAGCATAGCTTTTCGGATGTTTTCTTGATTTCTTTGTTCAGTTCTTTGTTTGTTTGTATGACTATGAAGAAGTTATCAATGTTTATCTAAGAAGAAAAGCAACTTCCTTACTAATGAATAAAATATCTCAGGTTTAACATTACCTACTAGGTATGATCCATGGTAAAATTTCATAAAAGTTTATAACAAAGAGAATATAACTATGTCAAAAACCTACAGTACATGTAAATACATGCACATATATGGTTACTTACATTATTTTAACTCATTTGAAGAAAAAGTAAAGTTGTCTCATCAACAAATAAAATCATAATTAAATACATAAGATGCAAAGAATATGATAGGTGTTCAATGTTTTTTTTTTTTGATAAAATCTTGTACATTTAATTCTTGCTCTAAATTATTCTCATTAAACCCTGATGACATTGGTTATATGGTACTAGGCAAATAGTAAACCACACACAATTGTTCAATTTGAATTTGAATCTGTACTTAGGTTAATGGTGTGTAGCTCCATTTTTTTCCTCTAGTCTGGCAACAAAGAGAAACTTTTATTCCACGTCTATGACCCCTGAAGTTTTCTGGATGGTTGGAGATGTGAAGGGGAAAACATAAACATTGGGGTGTTTTGGGGCAAGGCATTCTCAATTTTCCTGTTTTGGGATAATAAAGCATGAGTTTTAATTAAGTTTGTAGGCTTACCATCTGCGAGCATCTGGAGCTTCATTCTGTTGCAATTTTGAAGCAAGTGTACCAATTACAGTACTGAAAGTAGAGCATGTTTAGAACAAATAGCAAGGTAAGAGGGAGCAGGGAATTTTATTATTCTTAAGTTCTCTTTCTTACTAATTATCAACTTTATAAAGAAGCTAGTGCTACTTCTCACAAAAATTTAAATTTTTTATTTCATGCACACACACATATATTCCACAATAAAGCTATGAATTTTTTTCTTTTAACAATATATTAGATTTAGGAACAAATATTATTTGCTACTCTTTTTTCTAATGCATCTTTTTTATAAAAGTATATGTGTCTGTGTCTGATGTGAGCATATGCTTTGTGTCTGCACATGGAGGTTAGAAGAGGAAATCAGATCCCCTGCTTACTTCTAGATCTGGATGTTGGGAACTAGACTCATGTTCTCTGCCAGAGGAACATGTGCTCTTAACTCCTGAGCCATCTCTCCAGGCTAAGCGAATAACTTTTAAAAATAAAAACAGAAGCAAAATCATTATTTGACGTTTTCTATGAACTTTGTATTCCTCTGATACATAATTTACAAATGTCTTTTTTCTAATTTCGATACAATTCATCTTTCTGAATGATTTTTTTCTATGCAAAATTGCTTAACATGTCCTTGACTGACCTCAGTTTTTGGTGGTGGTTGTGGTGAATGTGTTTGTTTGTGTGTGTGTGTGTGTGTGTGTGTGTGTGTGTTTCTATTGTCGGTACCCAAAATATTTTCTTCTGGGTTTTCTTGTTGTTGTTTGGTTTGGTTTGGTTTGGTTTGGTTTGGTTTGGTTTGGTTTGGTTTGGTTTGGTTTGGTTGAACTTTCTATAGTTTTCTTTAAGCTTGCATGAAAGGCTTTGTTTTCAAACCATTTGAAAATATTTTTGTGAACAGTGTAATATAAATGCCAAGTGACATTTGTTACATGTTAAAATACAGTTTTCTCAACAGTATTATTGAATTTTTTTCAGTTTTTGCTGATATTTGGAATATTTATCTTTTATCTAAATTTGAAGAATAAATCCCAAGGATCACAAATGATGCTGTAAAAGAGAGTTGAAAGAGAGATGAGATTCCATGGAGAAAGATATTTGGAATTCAGCTGTCAGTCCTTCACAGTTTTCTATGCACAGGAGAATAATGAAAGTCAAGTATAAAAAATTTTCAGTGGTTCCTTACTCTGGTTTGGGCAGAACCTTCTTTTAGTTAGTTCTATAGCAGAGCAGAATGTCTTGAATCACCCAGGCAAAGTAAATAGGTTTATTCATTTTTATTTATTATAATTATTATTGTTGTTGTTATTATTATTACCCCAGATGTTGCCTCATCCCAGTCCTTCCTCCCCTAGTTCCTGACCGCATGCCTCATCCCCACTGTCCTAGATGATGGTCTCCCACAACCAGACCTCCCTATTCCCTGTGTTCTCATGTCTCTCGAGGATTAGACACATCTTCTCCCACTGAGGCCAGACCAGGCAGTCCACTGCTGTATACATGTCTGGGAGCCTCAAGTCAGCTGGTGTATGTTGCCTGGTTGAAGGTTCAGTGTCAGGAAGCTCCCTGAGATCTGGGTTAATGGAGACTGCTGGTCTTCCTATGGGGTTGCGCTCCTCTTCAGCTTCTTCCACTCTTCTCCTAAATAAACCACAGGGGCCCTCGACTTCAGTCCAAAAGTTATGTGTAAGTATCTGCATCTGTCTAAGTGAGCTGCTGGTTGGGCTTCTCAGAGGACAGCCATGCAAGACTCCTGTCTGTAAGTGCACCATAGCATCAGTAATAGTGTCAGGACTTGGTACCCAGCATGAGATGGATTTCAAGTTAGGCCAGCCACTGAACTGCCTTTTCCCAAGTCCATTTTTGTCCTTGTAGTTCTTTTCTTCTAGACAGGAACAATTTGGGGTCAGAAATTTTGACTGTGGGTTGACAACCCCATCACTCTACTTGAGGCCCTGTCTACTATTCTAGTTCCCTAGCCCCAGTGTTCCTCTAAGTGATTCCATCTAAGATCATTCCTTTTGAGTCATAAGAGTCTCTCACCTCCCAGGTCCCTGGTTCTTTCTAGAGGATCCACCCACCTACCACCCCTGGAGGCTGCATATTTCCATTCATTCAGCTGGCCTTCTGGGCTTCTCTTCAGTGCCCACACATACCTAATCCTTTCTCCTTTTTCCCCTCTCCATCCATTCTCAGACTCAAGTCTCCCCCCCTCACCGTGATTATTTTCTTCCCCTTTCTAAGTGGGATTGAGGCATCCTTACTTGGGCCATTCTGCTTGTTAAACTTCTTTAGTTCTGAGGGTTGAATCCTAGGTATTATGTACTTTTTGGCTAATATCCACTTAGTGAGTTCTAGTTCTATCTATTTGCTCACATATCTCATGATGCCCTCATTCTTAACAGCTGACTAGCATTCTATTGTGTAAATGAACCACATTTTCTTTATCCATTCATCCACTGAGGGACATCTGGGCTGTTTCCAGATTCCGGCTATTACTTATAAGGGTACTATGAGCAAAGTGGAGCATGTGTCTTTGTGGTATGGTGAGTCATCTTTGGGATATATGTCCAAGAGTGGTATAGCTGGGTCTTCAGGTAGATCTATTTCCAAATTTCTGAGGAGCCTCCATGTTTCTTTTTATAGAAATTGTAACAGTGTGCAGTTACACCAGCAATGAACGAGTATTTCTGCTTCTCCTCATCCTTGGCAGCATGTGTTGTTCCCTGAGTTTTTGATTTTAGCCATTCTGATTGTTGTAAGGTAGAATCTCAGGGTCCTTTTGATTTGCATTTCCCTGATGACTAAGGGTTTTGAATATTTCTTTAATTCCTTCTTGGTCATTTTATTTGAATTCTGTGTTTAGCTCTGTACCCCATTTTTTAATTGACTCATTTGGTTTTTTTGGAGATTAGCTTTTTGAGTTATTTATATATTAGAATATTAGTCCTCTATAGGATGTGATGTTAGTGAAGATTTTTTCCCAATCTGTATATTGTCTATTTGTCCTATTGACTATCTTTTGCCTTACAGAAGCTTTTCAGTTTCATGAGGTCCTTTTTATCCAATGTTGACCTGAGAGCCTGAGCCATTGGAGTTCTGTTTAGGAAATTTCCCATTGTGCCAATGAGTTCAAGGATATTTCTCAAAACAAATGAAAAATCTGCATGACAAGAACTTCAAGTCTCTTAAGGAAGAAATAGAAGAAGATCTCAGAAGATGAAAGATCTCCCATGCTCATGGATTGGTAGGAGTGACATAGAAAAATGCCGATCCTACCATAGGCAAGCTATAGATTCTATACAATACCCATCAAAATCCCAACTCAATTTCTCACAAACATGGAAAGAGGAATTCTTAAATTCATGTGGAAAAACAAAAATATGGGATAGCTAAAACAAGTCTTAAGAATAAAAGAAAACCTGGGGGAAAACACAATCCCTGACTTCAAGCTGTACTACAGAACAATAGTGATAACAAATGCATGATATTGGTACAGAAACACACAGGTTGATCAATGTAATAAAATTAAAGATCCAGAAATAAACCCACACACTATGGACACCTGAGTTTTGACAAAGAAGCCAAAAATATACAATGGAAAAGAAAAAGAAAACACCTTTAAAAAACAGTGCTGGCCTTGCTGGCAATCTGTGTGTAGAAATGAAACTAGAGCCATATGTATCACCTTGCACAAAGCTCAAGTCCAAGTAGATCAAGCACCTCTACATAAAACCAGATACACTGAATAGAGGAGAATGTGTTTTATTCAACATTTAAGATATTTTTACTATAAATAATGTCTTCTTAGAAACCCTAAAATAGCTATCAGTCACAAACTTTACTAAATCTTAATTGCCGTCTGACAAATATGTGTCTTATCCCTGCTCAAGTAAGTTTGGTTTAATTTTTGTTTTTGGCTTATTTTGGTTTGGGTTATTTTCAAGAGAATTAAACTATATTTCGTTAGCATTTCTGACCCAGTACTTGCCACAATCTTTAAAACTCTTCTGCTCCGTGTATATGACCTTCTTCATCAGAGGTTGTGAAATGCCTCCAGTAAAGCCTTTTATAAGGACACTTGTGATTACAATTGTGTCCTATTGTCTCCCCCTCCCCGAGTTGTTGTCATAAAATAAATCAATAAAAGTGATATAGTGGAGAAAGAGTTCATCAAGCTCAATTTCCAGGATTCCAGTCCACCATGGGAGAAAAATCACAGTCAGGAGTATGAAGAAATTATTGGTCACATTTTATCCACAGTGGAGAGAGAGAGAGAGAGAGAGAGAGAGAGAGAGAGAGAGAGAGAGAGAGAGAAATATATATATATATATGCTAGAGCTCAGCTCCTTTTCTCCAGTTCTATATAATTCTAGATCTCCTAGCTGGGAAATGGTACAGTCCACATGGACAGTTCTTCTCATGCTAACTGTTGTAGTTAAGAGAGGACAATATCAAAGACTTTCCTAGAGGCCCATAGACTAATGGATTTTTGAAGTTGACAACTAAGCCTAACCATTACCATTACTCAACAAAACCATAGTTTTCTCCACATCACAAGATCTTTATGCAACCTGCAGAGTTCTTTAAGATAGGAAGAAAGGCCTTCACACACCAGTAATCAAGGTATGATGTACTTATTTCAGTGTGCAAAGTGCTGATTTTTTAAAATTCCTAGACACTTACATTGCAGAATCCCTTACATTTTGTTTTTGTCTATTGATTGTTTTACTTACCTTGTTCACTGTGTCTTTCATTTCATATTCAAGCAGGGATTAGTTTTTTTGTTTTGTTTTGTTTTGAGGGGTTTTTCCAGGTAGGGTTTTTTTGTATAACCCTGGCTTGTTCTGGAACTCACTCTGTAGACCACGCTGGCCTTGAACTCAGAAATCCACCCGCCTCTGCCTCCCAAGTGCTGGGATTAAAAGCATGTGCTACAACTGCCTAGCCGGAGATTAGTTCTTATGGTTTGCAGAAATGCAGACTGAACTACCTCCAGGTTGCAGCATGTTAAATGGTGTAGGCTTCCAAGTTGGCCCGTTGTCTCTTATTTACTTTAGTGACAACTTTATGTTGTTCATTCAGAAACCTCCATTATAAGAATATTTTTGTTGTAGTTATCAAGCAATCTATGAAGTCATATTTTGACACTCTAGTGATGATCTTTTTCTGTAAGATTTTTATCCTGTGCTTACATTCACATTAATGCTTTTATTTCCTTTCTTATCTGGTTTTACTTCCATATCTTTGAAAATCTCTGAAAAAAATGCTAAACATAGTCCTTTTGCATTATATATACAGTTCAAAGGGAGTGATTTAATCATTTTTTGATACTAAAATTCTCAAAAATCCTGGGGTTAACTTTTGAAAGTTAATTTTCATTGAACAGCAATAGAGTAACAAGAAAGAAAAATCTAAGGACTTAACAGTTCTTCTTGTAAGGATCCTGATTTAAGAAGTTTTGAAACAATAGCCATTTTCAATATCTTAAAGTATTAAAGGAATAAAAATATATATCTACTGGACTAGACCCAGGAACTGTAATGACATCATAATGACATCAGAAACATAATTGAAGCACTGTCTTCTATTCTTCCCAATGTAGTTCAGGTTACTGCACTATGGAAGGTGAATTTTCTGATATCATGGTTTATGTTGGCTCAGAGGTAACTTCCTGCACATGGAAGAGCTCCCTGAGGAAGAGAGCAGAATTGTTTTCTCAAGCGATCCAGCTTGAGTCCAGATGGAGTTCACTAGTAGAGTGTGGTCATAATCACCTTCCCATTTGAGGCCAACTCTCCAAAGATCATAATCATTTTGCTGGCAGGGAATCAATCAGACTTCTCCTGGAAATTTTATTTGATTGAAATTTTGTGTCATTTCCTAGAGTAGCCATCTCAAAAATCTCCCCAGGAGTCAATGATTAAATAATTGTATAACCAGAAGTCAGTCAGAGTGAGATAGAAACAGTACAGAAGATGCTGCCTGGCTATTTTTTTTTTTCATTAAGTATTTCTGAGCATAAAAGAAAAAAGTAGTGTTAGGGCAGGACTTCACCATAGACAGTGCAAAATTCCTGACTAAGATGAAAAATTATAAGTTTATTTTCTGAAAATAATCATGAAGAACCACAGCAAAAATTTCAAAGATATTAAAATAAATGGTAGAGTGTTGATTTTTTTTTTTTTTTTTTGCTATAAGAGAACTATCCTGCACCTGAGAGTGAACAGATTCTAAGTTGTTGGTACTGTTTGTCTGTTTATTTGTTTGTTTTAGTTTGCTTATTATTTTGCTCTAGCATGGGCAGGCTACTTACTCATGCAACATTATTAAAGATTAAATGTCTTCAAGTTGCTGAAAGCCAAACAGGAGGAGCTTTATTGGAGACTGGCATTGATATAAGGGTCTTGGGTTAATGGAATGAAAGTATAGATACAATTATATCTTAGTGTCATTGTGGAGACAGGGCAGATGATATTTCTTGATGCCAATTTGCAAGGTGCAGGGGCTTACTCTTGACCCAGTGCTCTATGTCCAAGTTTGAACTCTGAAGACAGACCCTAGTGCTAGAGAGCAACTTTTTCTGAAGCTTTTTTTTTTTTTCATTTTTAAAAGTATTATGTTAAGGCCTAAGGATTTAATGAGTCTAAATCTCTCTGAGATTATACTTTAGTTTGCTTTTTAGCATGTTAATGTACTGATATTAGCCTGAGAGTGAAAAAAATATTTCCAAAGTTGTTCCATTTTCTAGTGACTTATAAGTATCAGACTCATTCTTTAAAATAAGATCTACTTGCAAGATTTAGCACTGTTTGAAATATGTAGCTGAAGATGGCCTAGTCGGCCATCATTGGGAAGAGAGGTCCCTTGGTATTGCAAACTTTATATGCCCTAATACAGGGGAACGCCAGGGCCAAGAAGTGGGAGTGGGTGGGCAGGGGAACAGGGTAGGGGGAGGGGAGAGAGAACTTTCAGGATAGCATTGAAATGTAAATTAAGAAAATATTGAAAAAAATATGGAAGACTTTTTTAATGCCAAATAACATCTCCAGAGGAAAAAAATAATAAGATAAAACATATTCTAGTACCAAGAGAACAGGATTCAGGTTCTATCTCTAAGTCTGATATACACAGTTATGTAGAATCCTTCATGCTAATCTAGACTAGTATTCCTCAAAAGTTAATGTTTCACTAAATCATCTATAGAATAGCTTAAAAATACTTTGGAGATTGAGAAGATACCTCTGTCAGTAAAGTGTTTGTAATACAAGGACCAGAGATTTGAATGCTAAGCCCCCAGTAAAAAGCTAAGTTGGCTTGCACCTGTAATGTTAGCATTGAGGAGGGGAAATTAAGAGAATCACAGGACTTTGCTGAGAGGTGGTCTGACAAACTAATGAGGTTGAGTGATAGGGCTTGTCTCACAAAATATGCTGGTGAAGGCTTCTAACTACATATATACTAGTCATTATTAAAGCCTTCCTGATATATGGAAATCCTCGATGAGAAAAATATGTCTAACTTAGACCTATTCCTCTTGTTCCAAATCATAGTTAAATATGGGCATTTCCCCAAGTAGAAGATGAATAACCATTTCTTCATCGACAACCTTAGGAGATCATGCCTGAGACTAGGAAGCATGTTCCTGATACAGACAGAGGCTTTGATATTAGGGAGCTTGTCACACCTGATGACTAATAGGTATTAGTTAATGTCCCAAGTCAATGTACTAAGAAACAAGATGATTCTTCACCACACCTACCTGTGTGTTTCAGTGAACAAATTTCTTTCCTATAGTCACAGGGAAGAAAGCATAAAGTCAGTGATAAAGAGAATGAATATATAGACTTCCCAGACACTGCTTTTGCAGAGTTGATTTTGCTTAGTACAGATGTATTTAAGGTGAGAGGAGAAATCGGGGGAGGGGGGCTAGCTAACAGGATCATGGATTATAACAACAAAACGTAGCATGCCCTTCATCGTCAGCAGCATAACATCATCTTGGAATTTATTAAATAAACTCTCACAATTTGGAGATGCAGTTCACTAAAACATGATTTCCATTCATTCATTTATTTTGTTTGTTTGTTTGTTTGGGAAGTGCAAGTGTGTATTTGGTGTATATTTGAATGATATATGCATGTATGTCAGGAAGGGGTGCAGTTTACTTACTTGTGGAAGCCAAAGAAGAACGTGAGTGAAGTGCTTTGTAACTCTGTCCTATTCCTTGACAGAGTCCCCTCCTGAATTCCTGGAGCTCATCTGGACAGTGACTAGTAAATTCTGGTAATCTACCTCTGAGACTCATAGCACTGGAGCTACAGGTGTATGCCTTGACATACCCAGATTGCTATGTGGGTGCTGAGGTCCAAGCTTATGTTCTCCTGCATCCTCAGTTCTTACCCCCTAAGATACCTACATCTTCAGCCCCTAAGAACACTTTTGTAAGTGAAATAAAGGAAATATGTGGTCAGTACAAAGAACCAGTTATTATCTGACATCTGGGAGGTCAACTTTGAACTGTGTGCCACTTTTCCTGAGTATCTGGTTCAGTGTGTTTTCACTCTGGGAGAGATACACAAAAGACATGTTCTGTTATTTCTTCACACTTTTAGAATATGACTGGCTAAAGAAATGTTCTGCAGTGGTAAAATTTCTCTAAGAATGCTGCAACATCCACTATGTAGGCTCTGGCCAGGTATGTCCACTGAGCATATGAACTAGTGTGACAAGGGAATTCTTTTTATTTGAATCTGAATTTTTAAGTCACAAGTGACTAATGACTGTCATGTTGGAAAGTTCTTGTAGAATACATGATGACCCAAGGAAAAATATACATATGCTTATAGGGAAATGATGTCATGATATCAGGATTATTGAAATATAAGTTTGGACAACAGATGGAGACCTGATCAGGCAGAAATCCAAACCTTTAGCCCATGTCCAACACATCATCCAGCTTTGCTTATTGTAACCTTCTGTTTCCTAGCTGTGTTGTTCACTTTCTGTCTGGATCTATCCAGAATATTTCTGCCAAGATCACTGCTCCTTTTTGCCAATGTGTCAGTCTCTCTAATTTCTGGCTGCAATATTTAAAGTATTTTTCATTTAATTAGATCTATCTCCCTTGGCCTTGTGAAGATTATATGCCCTAGTACAGGGGAATGCCAGGGCCAGGAAGCAGGAGTGGGTGGGTTGGGGAGCAGGGTGGGGGAGGGTATAGGAGACTTTCAGAGAGGAAACTAGAAAAGAGTATAGGATTTGAAATGTAAATGAAGAAAATATCTAATAAAAATTTTAAAAAGATCTCTCTCTCTTTCTCTCTCTCTCTCTCTCTCTCTCTCTCTCTCTCTCTCTCTTTCTCCCTCCCTTCTCTGTTTCTTTCTTTCCTTTCTTTCTCTGAAAATATTTAATGTCACATTAACTTCTTTCGGCTTTTATAAATCCTCTTTAGTTTCTTTACTTTGTAGATTTCATCTCTTGGCTCATGTCAGAACCTTTGATTAGACAGTGTCCATACTAATTGTTTTTGTACTGATATGAATGTTTAATTTTTGAAGCAATCTGATATCCATTACATAAATGGTTTTAAGATGAATAAGCCAACATCAAACAGGCTGTATTTATTGCTGCTTAAGCGTGTGTGTGTGTATTCATTAAAAGAGAAGTTTTATTGTTTGTTAGTTTGGGTTTTTGTTGATGAAAGAAGCTCAGTTGTTATTATGGTCTTCTCTTTGTTTTTGTGACTGGTCTAATCTAAATGCTCAAAAACTAAAATACTCACTATGTGAATAAATCAAAAACTGTTCCAATCTCTTCTTAGCACAGTGCGTATCCAATTGAACTCCCAATCTCTCTGTAGAAAGTATATACACTGGACACTTTTGGACTCTTTTTCAACAGATTTATGTAAAGATTTATTAAAGATATCACTATTAAACAATCAAGGGGTTCACTGCCTGAGGCAAGTGGAAGCAAAGGTTTCTATAAAGAGAAAAATCAGGCTAACTTAAAACCTAACTGGCACACAGTGGATTATCAGCCAACCCTAACAGCCAAGCGCACCCTGCCATTTTAGCAGATTATGGACGCCAAGCAATACTGTTATGCAATAAGTCAAGCTATTGCTACACTCAGGTCCACTTTCTGTCTATAATATCCACTGCCCATTCTGTGCTGGGAGTTGGCTGACTCTGTTCTGGTTTGGTGCTCTTACTGATGCGAGCGTTCTTCGTTCTTCTTTGTACAAATCCAACTCTGTTTAATTAAAGTTATCCCAAGATCATCTTTTACCATCAGCAGATATCTCTTTTGCCAGCAAGAAAGCAATGGTGATATTTCAATCACACAACAAATCTTCACTCATCTCTGTATGGCATGCTTCTGATGTACTGATTGTTGGTCATGCCAGAGCACTAATGGAGGGGGGCATATATAGAGAGAATTTGAAATAACAGCATTTACTGAAAAGAGCCATGAACACCATGTTTAGGTAAACAAAATTTGATAAAACACAATAGACTTTGACATATGTTTAGAAATTTTTGTTGGGAATAATTTTTCATAAGTGTGTTCTGATCAGTTTTCACCCCCTTATCTCCTCCCAGATCCTGTTCACAACCCCTACTACCATCTATCCAAGCCTTCTTTTTTTTTTTTTGTAATTTTCTTTCTTTATTGGATATTTTCTTTATTTACATTTCAAATGTTTTCCCCTTTCCAGATCTCTCTATAGAAAACACACACACAGGCAAATAAAAAGAAGATTAAAAATCAAATAAAACAGAAAGAAAAAAATCAGGAGCAACACACACACACACACACACACACACACTCACACACACACACTTTTTAAAAGTAGAAATCTGCACAGATAAATTTGATTGCATTTATTTCATGAATTCTGTATGAAGAGTAACAAATGAGAAGGAACTTTATGGGTATTTTTTCTTTCTTTCTTTTTATTTTTCAGTTGGTACATTAGCATTTTCAGTGATAGCCTCCAAGCATGCATTCATAGATACATTACTCTGTATATCCTAAATCTAAACTATGGAATCACATCCTCCTTTCTAAATATTGCTATCATCTTGAACCTTCTTGAGATGAGTCTTGCAAAAATGATTGTGTGCCTCAGGAAGAAACGCAAAGAGGAGTGTGGGAAGCCGCCAGTGCTATGGCCCCTGCTATCCATCACTAAAGTGGACAGACGGGAGACGGCCCTTTAATAGAAACTGGCTAATTTCTTTAGAAATATCTCATTAGGCCCACCCTTCCTGAGCTGCTTCTCCATTAAAATGTAATAAATGAATTCTGCCATTGCCAATCCCAGTCTGTCCCTCTCTCTCTTAATGAAATGAAGATGGGTCATGCTGCCAAACATTTGGGACAGAGATAATTATTCATGGGATGCTAGAAGGGCACCAATACCCAGCCCATCACAGCCCCACACACACTGGAGATGGGTCTCTCACAAGCTTAAAGGCTTTTGACTAGAGATTTATTTTCATTTTACTCTGGGAAGGAATAAATCCTGTGTGTCTGCAAAGCTTTTGCTTAACATTTTTTTTTTACAGTTATTTTTATTTCTGTTTTATACAGTATGCATGATACATGTGAGATTTGGTTGGTTTACACAATGATGTCAAATATGAAATTGATTGATTAAAATCAACATTTTCTTAAGGTTGAAATGCTTTTACACTGTACCCTCCCACACAGCCTGCTTCAGGCTGGAGTCAGACATCATCACCACCTGTGGGTGTTGCCTTCCGACTTGGATGGCTTCTATTGTAATGTGATTGCCACTGTACTTCACCAGAGCTCTGCCCTGCTCCAAAATCCTGATGCCTGCCCAGACCTTCCTGGGACATGATGACTGCTGCACACAGTCTCTTCAAGATGGAGCCAGAGGCCCAGAAAGGACTGGCAGGGTGGGGGGCTGTTTTACCCTCCTAAAAAGTAAATTCCAGCCATTAAACTTTGGGGCTTTGAACAGTGTCCTGGCCTTCATGTTGTTTCTCTTGACTGTCACTCCTATCGAGCTCTGGCCACCCCCTCAGGAACCCAGATAGCTTAAGCCGCTAGCGGTTTACAACTTGTTCTTTTACCATTGCATACAAGCATATAATGCACTCTGCATATTTTCACTGCCGATCCACTTTTATGTTTCTCCCATCCCTGTCAAAAATTCACTCTTCCCTATAAGTCTATTTCCCAAATTTATGTCCTGTTTTATGACCAACATTTTGCCTTTAGGAAGTTTCGTCTTTTATATACTGGCTTTCCATTTTAAACATTAGTTTTGAGTCTTAGACAAAGAACTTGTCCCCAAACAATGTAATTCTTTGATTCTTGTCTTCAGTTCTGATGATTTCCCTCAATAACTTCTTATTGGTGCTTTCCTTTTGATTCAAAATAGCTTTTTCTATTTCTTGGCCAAGTCACTGCTGTTGGGAAAATGAAGAGCTTTATTCTCACCATTTGAGACCTGCATTGTCTCTCCTGATGCTGTTTTATCAAGCCATGCACAGCTGAATCTGCTACTGTGAGAGTAGCTAAAACTCCCTCACACTGCATTAGTTACTGTGGTGTCACTAGGACAAAACCTGGGATAATGCTTTGAAGGGAGAAAGTGCTTATCTTGGCGTGTGGCTACAAAGCTTTCATAACATCAAGGGAGAGACCATTTGGAGGCACCAAGTACCTTATCTGACAGATGCTAGGAAGCAGAGAGAACCTTTGAGTCTACAAGCTAGTGTCATTTACCTTTTTCATATCATTCAGACTCCCACCTATGGGAAGCTGTTATCCTTACCCAATGCAAAGCAAGTTAAGATCTTGCTTACTTTTTCATTTAATGCTTTCTGAAACAAATATACACAAACACACACACGCACAAACACACACACCCTTACAATAAAATTGTATACCACACATAGTTATATAACACTTTGTTTTCAATTCTGTGTATTTTCATTCCCCAGAACACCTCTCACCAATCTCACCCACTATTGTTAGTCCATGTCTCAGCAGTAAAGTTGATAGCTGTAAGAGCAGTGGAAGCTCACGGTCAGCTATTAGATGGAACACAGGGTTCCCAAGGAAGAAGGAGCTAGAGAAAGTACCCAAGGAGCTGAAGGGGTCTTCAACCCTATAGGTGGAAGAATAACCATGAACTAACTAGTACCCCCTGGGCTCGTGTCTCTAGCTGCATATATAGAAGAGTATGGCCTAGTTGGCCATCAGTGGGAAGAGAGGCCCCTTGGTTATGCAGACTTTATATGCCCCAATACAGGGGAATGCCGGGGCCAAGGGGTGGGAGCGGATGGGTAGGGGAGCAGGGCCGGGAGGGGGAAGGGTATAGGGGACTTTCTGGATAACACTTGAAATGTAAATGAAGAAAATATCTAATAAAAGTTGAAAAAAAAGAGCAGTTTTATAGAATTTATCATCAAGAAAAATGTATGTTACACAACACAGTGTTTGGTTGACTGTGGTAGGTCCAATTGTTCTAATGTGCCTATCTTCTTGGTAAACGTTTTGGTATCCTTCCTAGAGGAAGGCCAGTGGTTTATGTTTGATAAGAGACAAGGCACTACACTTTCAGCAGGTCTCCTGAGAAATCTAAAACACATAAGTAGGTTGTTTCAGCTTTTAGCTTTTAGTTCTAGAGGTTGAATGTCCAAGATCAATGGGTACCATCCGCTCTACCTGTGGTAAGACAGCCTTGACTGATAGAATGTGCAAGGAACAAGTATCAAAGAGAGTAAATTGGGGATCCAAAGAGATTCTATACCCACTCACAGTCTCAATTATGTCACTCTCAAGACAACTGATGAAAGTCCATGAAAACTACATTATTTTTTCCCAAGGGTGATGTTCTCAAAATTTACTATCTTCTTTAGTCTATCTGACTCCCTTCCGTTCCCTTCTGTTCCCTTCCCTTCCCTTTATTCCCTCTCCCTCCATCCTCCCATTCCTCCCTCCATGCCTCCCTCTATAACCTCTCTCTCTCTCTCTCTCTCTCTCTCTCTCTCTCTCTCTCTCTCTCTCTCTCTCTCTCTGGTATGGATGTGTTTCCTGCATGTGTCTGTGTGTCTCTGTATTCCATGGATCTGAGTGATCACAGAGGCCAAGAGTAGGCATTGGATTCCCTGGAACTAGAGTTACAATCTGTGAGCTGCCCTGTAGGTGATCAAAATCGAACTGGGTCTTCTGAAAGCACAGTCAGCATGCTTAAGCACTGAACCACCTCTTCAGGACCAGGACCCATTTCTTAGGTGTGGAACTATACCAGGCATCCAGTTACCAAAACATGAACTATTGAGACAAATGTCACATATACAGAAGACTTCAGAACCATTGTCATGTTAAATCTTTATATGAAATCTTACAAGAAGGTAAATACCATTATTTCTAGAATATATATTCAGAAACTGAATTTCTTGTCAAGCTAAGGAGTAACAAATTGAGATGAGTTTCCAAAATATTGTCCATGTTTCTTCAGTAGTAATGTAGTGAAGGAAGGGTATCAGTTAAATGCAGATGTCACTTTCTCTGTATTTTCTCTCATTTACAAAACTCAAAACACTAAATAGTACTATTCTAACTCAAGCTCAAAAGGAATATCAGAGGGAAGACCATAACAACATGGTAAACAAGTTTTTTGAAAAGTCATTTATAATCCCTTGTTTATAAAATTAAAAACATTCCAAAATCTTTTCAGACAGGTAGCCTAGAACTTTCATGATATCAAATACTGTCATCTGGTGCTTTAAGAACAATGATCACTATAATTAATAAAGAACACAAATTATTGAATTAGTTACTATGAGTCTGTCAACATGCTAATAATGTCAGATGTGTTATCTCATATATCCTTATAGTATTATGAAAATAATTGTGGCAAAATCACTCCCAGCTCAGTTTTGGGAGAGCCAGACCCTAGCTCAGGTCTCTCTGCCTCCTAAAATTGACCTCTGAGCCACTTGACTGTGTACACATGGAGTTTTTTTCTAACTGATTATGTTTGGTTTCATTGTATTAGTTCTGTTAACTTCCAGTCTGAGAATCTTCTCTTCCTCCAGCTACTCTCTATTGAACTGATTTAGACATTTACTCTGATTATTTCCCAGCAAGAGAATGCAATTTAAGTCAGAATAGATCTGAGAATTGGGAAGGGTCTTTGGGTAGCACTTTAGTCTTTAAAGGCTCAAGTGTGAACGGAGTGCACTTGCCAGCCTCCACAGCTGGCTTAGCTGGGAGCTTGTGATAGCTCAAGCTGCAAGACAAATAACTCTGCTCCTTCCTGTGCAGGAGAGCAACATCTGCTGGCTGATCAGCATGCCTGCACACAGAGAAAAAAAAAAGAAAGAAAAAAAAAAGGCAAAATAGCCTTATATTTTGATTTTGTTTTAATTCAGCAGCCCATATAAAGGATAAATGAATAGGCTGATAATCACAGGGTTTTTACAAAGAGTAAAACATATAAAGCCAACTAAAAATCTCCCATATACTGTATGAGAAATGCACTGCATGGAAATTGGCACAATCCATGCTCTCAAACACACAGGAAAAATGGAACGCTACTGGTTGCTGGCTCCATGTTTGAGATTTAATGGGCACCAAAGAAGTGGTGAGTCAGGACTGTAGGACTAGAAATCCCTAGAATGTCTGTATGCTCTGCAAAATACAGAAAAGACACTTTTGTCTATTCAAGAGGCTGGGCCTTCGAGATTGCAGACATTTTCCAATGCATCTGCTCCAGTTAAAGTCAAAATGTAAGCATTCAGTTCTGAACTCCCTCGCTTCCCACTTCTCCCACAGGTGACTTGCAGCAGAGCTGAACCTTTTCATCCTTTTACCTAACAGAGGAGCCTCCTAGATTTTATTTATCCCTCACTTATTCTTTTCTTTTAGACCTTGTCTCAAATCTCAGAGCTTAGATAAGCTGCTGGATGTTCTTTTGCCTCTCAGCAGGTATACACTGAAGAAGTGAGTGTGGGTGACAAAGAAGCTGATCCCTGCATCTGGCTCCTGTCTTCTGCCTTGAGAGGGATCAGTGCATGGTTTGACTACTTTTCTTTTCTGTATTTCCACACACAACGCCCTCTTCCATCTCAGCTCATTTTTATCTATTATAATCCTTGCTTGGAGTCCATACTGTCCACTCATTTGACTGTCCCACATAAATGGCATACATGTAACAGTATCTGTCTTCTCTCCCACTGTTCTATGCACACACCGTATTTTCTTGCATATACTAAACTTCCTAAATTTGGAAAGAATGAGCTTTCAATTGTGTATTCACTGATAACTTGTCATATAGTGTATGTGTTTGGACCTGCACACTCTGTATTGAGAAATGATGATTCTGTATCATGTTATTGCGAAGGATGATGAATGTGAAGAGATGTGCTTATTACACAGCACAGAATAAATACTTGAATAATAGCAGTTGTAACAGCATCTTTTAAAATATAATCATAAGCTTACTTCCTGATTCTCTTTAGTATTCCAGAATGAGACAAATAATCTCAATAAAGCAACAGAAAGAAGTAAAAATTAATATAATATGAAGAGCAACCTTCAAAAACATCACTCCCCTACCTTTAACAGGTATACTATGTGGTCAGCCATTCTATTCAAATTTAAAGATTCAAGCTGAGACAAACTGAAGTTCAGAAAATTAAACTGACATGGGATTAGCCACACAAACAAAAAAGGTGACTGTAGACTTTGTGTAACTGTTTTATTTGAACCACAGGACTCCAGTGAAACCATCTCCTTCGTACGTTGTTGCCTGAATTGGATCAGAGAAGCAGACTACATTATTTGTGAGCTATCAAAGATATTTTGGGATAATACTGTCAGTTTGCATGAGTGTTTCTGTCTATATTTGAGGCTAATTTATGCACAATATGTAGCCATATCGTTCTTTGGTTGGAATGCAAGTTGGCTGAGCACAACAGCAAGAAACAGGCCTACCCTGGGCAGTTCACTATCTGCTGGTCACATTTTCAAGCTTTTCTGTGTGTCACATACTGGGTGGGTGAACAATTTATTTAAAATTTTGAAGAAGAGAGTTGCTATTTCTACAACCTCATAGGTTTATAGTTTAGTGATGGGTAATATGGACTTTCCCTTTTTTTTGTACCAAATAGAAATGACTAAATTTATGCATTTAAAACACTGAAGTGTCTGAGACTTATTCATAGGAGTAAAGTGTTAGCATGTGAGTTGGAATATAAGCTTCCAAACACCTGGAGAGAGATTGATACTGTAAACGTCATAAGTAATGAGCATACCCATGATCACAAGCCCATTTGTGTTATTAGAAAAAGAGAGGAGATGGGATCTATCTTCACTAATGCCTTAAATGATGACTCTTTTTTTTGTTTTTGTTTTTGGTTCTTTTTGGTTCTTTGAGACAGGGTTTCTCTGTGTAGCCCTGGCTGTCCTGGAACTCATTTTGTAGACCAGGATGGCCTCGAACTCAGAAATCCACCTGTCTCTGCCCCCCGAGTGCCGGGATTAAAGAAGTGTGCCACTATGCCCTGCAAATTATGACACTTAATGTCCATTCTCTTTCTGTCTCTAGGTTGGCCTCTAGAAGACTGCTTCTAATTCTGATCTTGGTAATGCTATTGCAATATGAGTAGAATTTATTACTTTGAGACATGACTTCTTCAAAGGAATACCTCAAGAAACACATAATCTTGTTCATATTTATTGTAAGTCAATAATGAACAAACTCTTCCATAGAGAAAGTAAAATCTGTTTCAGAGACTGACTTTTAAAAAAAAGGAAATTAAAATGTTGCTTTGTTTTTTAATTTTCTTTTGTTAATCTCAGTGTTTAAGTGTGACTTGCATGTGAGGGTGAGCATGTCAAGGCATATTTGTAGAGGTAAGATAACACATCTTTGGAATAAATTACTTTCTTTCATTTCTTCACCTGTTCCAGGGATCAAATCAAAATTACTGGACTTACAGTGCTTTTGAGCTCTGAACCATCTCAGAGTCCCTTTTCTGTTTTTCTTTTTTTTTTTAACATTCTGTTCCTTTTGGTAAAGAAAATATACAATAGATTCAGATTGGCAACAATCTGGAAGCAATGCTATTTCTCTTTGGTGCAATAGAACTGTGTTGGCTAATTTTACGTCAACTTGATGCGGGCTTAAGTCATCTGAGAGGAGGGAACATCAATTAAAAAATTCCTGCATGAGATCAGTCTGCAGGCAAGACTATACAGCTATTTCTTGGTTAGTTATTGATGGGGGAAGAACCCTTATTGTGTAAGGTTCTAACCCTGAGCTGGTAGTCCTAGGGTTTATAAGAAAGCAGCCTGAGCAAGTCATGAGGATCAAGCCAGTAAGCAGCATCCTCTGCTTCTGCATCATCCTCCTGACTCCAGGTCCCTGCCCTGTGCATGTGCCTGTCCTCACTGCTATGGGGGAGGAGTAGGTGCTCTGGTCACAGATTTTCATCACAAGACTAGAAACTTTATCTACAACAAGGACAGTCTTAGGAACCTGCTCAAAACAAAGAGAAAAACAAAAACAAAAAACTACAAACCAAACCAAACTAGAAAAAAACAAAACAAAACAAAACAAACAAACAAACAAAAAACAAGCAAACAAAAAACTAAAGAAGCCCCAGATGTCACCAATGGATTCCTTTAGAAGGACCTATGATAATGGCTTGTGGTTTTCTGCGACTGATCCTATAGTCAAGTGTTCATGCTCTCCATAGCTTCCATGCCACAACACATAGCCAGGAAGTCACAAACTCCACTCCCATTTCAGTCCCTACAGAGATATATTACTTTGGACAAATTAGATCATGTCTCTAGGACTTAGTTCTCTTTTGTATGTAATAAAGACAACAAAATAAATGATCAAAGCTTGCTTCTACCTTTCATTATGGGTGATAATGCAAAGATTTTACTGAAGGTTTACCTTTCAGTTATTGAAAATGACAATCATCTCTGTGAGGATATTAAATACATATATGCTTAATATTAAGCAGTATGAAAGGACCAGAAAGACAAAGGGGGTCATTTTGCTTTCATTATCAATTCTTCATCCAAGCTTTTAATCGAGGACCTTCCCCTTCTCTTCCTATATGTGAAGCCAAGATATAGGAATATAAAACCAAAGCTCCTTTATTAAAGAAAAATAGTCACCTTACTGTGCTCATCAGAGTACTCTACAGGAATAGAACCAATAGAATGGCTATATATCACCAAGGCAATCTATTAGATGAACATACATGTATTCAAATAACGGTTGTCTTTAGACTAGAGAGGCTAGGAACCTAGAAGATGCTACTTCTACAAGGCTATGAATGATTCAGCAGCCCTAATCAGGAGTTGAACCCTGTTCTAACATTCTATACCTTATTTCTTTGAGGCATTTCTCTGAATATTGAGAACATGATTTTTGTTGGTGTTGCTTTTTCCTAGATGTTGGGTTTGTTTGTTTGTTTGTTTGTTTGGGGATTGCTGTTGTTGTTTTTTTTTTAAACTCAGGTTGGTAGCCAACAAACCTCTAATATCTTTCTGTTTCTGCCCTTCCCTGGGCTAGGAGTACATGAATACATGGAACAACATGCAGTTTATTATGTGGGAGAGGAGATCCAAATTCTGGTCATCATATTCAGGCAGCTAGGGCATTTAACTGCTGAGCCATCTCTCCAGCACCTCTGTATGGCCTTTATTTTTAAAAGTGCCTCATGTACTGCATGCTTTCATTGAACTTTCTGAGAAGCCCAAAGAGATAATGACCTTCCCCCTCTGATCCCCCTTCTTCTATCTATTAAGTTGTAGGATTATAAATTTGGGACATATTATCTGGCTCAATCTATCATTTTTACTTTATACAGTTCAGTTTTTTCACAGTGTTTCATTTATTGATTGATGTGGTTTTTGAGAAAGCGTTATGCATGTCAGCATTTAGATCTCTTTAAAGGAGTGATAAGAGACTAGGATCTTGAGAGTCAGGATAATAAGAATGTTGCAAACTCACTCTCCCAGTGAAAGAGACAGGATTCTGACATCATTCACCTAAAAACCAAATTTCTTTAAAACAACTTCTTAATGGATTAAATGTAGTGACTGGCAATCATATCATTTTAAAATTTATCAAATCAAGTTGCTCAGTTTGAGATAATGTCATAATAGAAGGTTGTCTGAGGATTTACGTCTCCTGCCTGAAAAATAAATGCTGCTCCTGTTAAGGTAGCAACAGGAAACAGTCCCACAGAGTCTCCAGTCCACTGACATCCCGTCTGGGAGGGTGGACTTACTGGGAAGCGATGAGAAAATTGCCTGTCTGGTAGCTGTGGGGAGTTGAGATGTGTAACCTGGAATCTGCACAGCTGAATCCCCAAAGCACAAAAACTGACATTGCACAAAATGTTATACATGTGGGATGGAGTAAACATTGGTATAAAAATCCCATCCAAACCACAAATACAAGCAGCTGAGGCAGCCTACTGATCATAAAAGGAACAATGAGATAGGCTTTGCTGTCATTCCACACTCCTGGATCACACTCCTGTGGATTCCTTTGTCTATTGCCTGCATGAAGTCAGTTTTAACCCTTGTCACACAACAACTTGAGTTCAATTGACACCTTTCATTGAGAATTTCCTTCCCACACAGTTCATGGCTATTAGGGAAACAGGACACAGCCTTCCCAGGTTTGAAAAATCTGGTTCATGTTTTGGCTGCTGTTTTGGCTTTGTAGCTATGGGACATTTGGCAAGATTTCCTTTGCCACCTTGAAATTCAGCCTTTAGATCTGGTAATGGAAATAAGCCAATTATAACAGCTTCATCTCCATTTATTTTCTTGTTGTAAACGATAAAAACAGCTTACCAAATTATTCTTGGTAAGCTATAAAGCAGATCTTGAATGTCAGTTGGTAAAGGCAGATTATCTATGTTTAAGTGTTTTGTAGTTCTTTTTTAGTCCTGGGGGAATTTTATACAATGTATTTTGATTGTATTCATACCTTTCTTCACTCCTTCATTTATACCTCTTTCTTAGCCTGCCCAGCTGTATCCTCTGACTTGATTTTTAAGCTATCAGTCCAATTTGTGCCACCCTTATAATCTTGGATGTGTGTCCTACACAAGAAGGGAATCCACCCACCAGAAGCCACACTATTGAAGAAAAAAATGACTGCTTCTCCTGGCAACTATCAATTGCCAACAGTTCCCTTTTCATGTGGTAATTATGCCTGGCTTGAGCTTCCTGGCTTATACATGTTGTTTAAAATACTATGAATTTATTTCTTATAAAAATTATTTCTCTCCATTAGGAGGTTAAGCTCTTCATGCATAGCCAGAATTTGCTTAGCCATATATTAGAGATGTAGTGGGTGTAAAATTTATACACAATTTTATATTGTCATGGAAGTTATGAACACAGAGATTAATAGACAAAAACCGAAATAGTAAGAGTAGGGATATCCTAGGAATTAGGGGAAGAACATGCCTCGGCATTGATTGTATTGAATAGCTCACCAAATCTTCAGATTTATCCTCTCTGAGACACATTAATTCTTGTGAACTGCCCATTGAAATGTAACAAAATAGAAATCATTAATGACAAAATAGAGCAATATAAATGAAAGGTGATGCCAGAAAAGTTCAAAAGAGAAATTAGGAAACAACTAAAGACTTCTGAGTAGTTGCTGCTGATCAAGAAGTAGCTACTAAAAGGTAGAAGTTACCTTTGTGTGTATCATTATGCAGCTCCACTGATGGAAGGAGTCTAATAGAAGGAGGAAATGATGATGGAGCAAAGGCTGGAGACGCTGAACAATGCCCAAGCCCTACAACTGAACATACAACACTGTACAAAAACTCAAGGCAAATAATAGTTGATACTAGAGCTGTGCCTGTATATCTGTATATGTTTGTGTGTGAGTGTGTGTGTGTGTGAGAGAGAGAGAGAGAGAGAGAGAGAGAGAGAGAGAGAGAGAGATAATTAAACACAGCAATGAGTTCTACTTAATATAGCATCTCAACATCTGCCTCTCTCAACTTCAACTTCTTCGTTACAAGTTAATACTGAACTTGAACTATTATCTGTCCCTAATATTTTGAGTAGCTCTGGCTTAATTATTCTCTACCTCAGTTAGCTTGCTGATAGCTACAAGGCCATATACTATGCATTTGAAGAAGTACATAAATTCATTAGATTTTTGTTGTTTCTCTTTTTCTTTCTCTGATTGAAATGGGTTATTAATTTAAATTTAAATCTATGTTGCCTTAAAAAGATCTTGTTTTCCCAATAACTTTGCTGTGTGATCAGAAAGCAAATATCTGCCCCTTCCAGGAATGTATTTACAATCTAAGTTTCCTCAAACTTATTAAGGTTAAAAATTCTAGGATTATGCTAATCACCATATAAGAGCTAAAACAGTTTCAGTACTTAGAACAGTAACAGCAGCACCTCCTGGAAACTGTACAGATGGCAAATTCCTGGTCTTACCTAAGGCTGGTGAATCTTAACCTATAAGTAGCAGTAGACACCATTAAGAATGGCTAAGATAAAAGATTCAGGTGACAGCAGACGCTGGCATGGATGTAGAGAAAGAGAAACACTCCTCCATTGTTGGTGGGACTGCAAGCTTGTACAACCACTCTGGAAATCAGGCTGGTGGTTCCTCAGAAAAATGGGCATAGTACTACAGGAGGATCCTGCAAAACCTCTCCTGGGCATATATCAAGAAGATGTTCCAACTGGTAATAAGGACACATGTTCCACTATGTTCATAGCAGCCTTACTCATAATAGCCAGAAGCTTGAAAGAACCCAGATGTCCCTCAACAGAGGAATGGATACAGAAAATGTGGTACATTTACACAATGGAGTACTACTCAACTATTAAAAACAATGAATTTATGAAATTCATAAGCAAATGGATGGATCTGGAGGGTATTATCCTGAGTGAGGTAACCCAATCACAAAAGAACTCACATAACATGTATTCACTGTTAAGTGGATATTAGCCCAGAAACTCTGATTACCCAAGATATAATTTGCAAAACACATGAAACTCAAGAAGAATGAAGACCAAAGTGTGGACACTTCACCCCTTCTAAGAATTAGGAACAAAGCACACATTGAAAGAGTCACAGAGATCGAATGTGAAGCTAAGACAAAAGGATGGAGCAACCAGTGACTGCTGCAGCTGGGGACCCATCCCATAATCAGCCACCAAACGCAGACACTATTGCATATGCCAGCAAGATATTGCTGAAAGGGCCCTGATATAGCTGTCTCGTGTGAGGCTATGACAGTGCCTGGCAAACAAAGAAGTAGATGCTCACAGTCAGCTATTAGATGGAACACAGGGTTCCCAATGGAGGAGCTAGAGAAGGTACCCAAGGAGCTGAAGAGGTCTCCAATCCTATAGGTGGAAGAACAATATGAACTAACCAGTACCCCTAGAGTTCGTGTCTCTAGCTGCATATGTAGCAGAAGATGGCCTAGTTGGCCATCATTGGGAAGAGAGGCCCCTTGGTCATGCAAACTTTATATGCCCCAGTACAGGGGCCAAGATGTGGGAGTGGGTGGGTAGGGTAGCAGGGTGGGGGATGGGGGAGGGTATAGGGGACGTTTGGGATAGCATTTGAAATGTCAGTGAAGAAAATATCTAATAAAAATTGGAAAAAAAAAAAAAGAATAGATGACTACATCTTTTCTTTTTTATAAGAAACTCTTAGGCTTATCCAGTTCTGGAAAATAGTCACTGTCCTGTAACATTTCCAAACGTTACATGGTGACACTATAGAGTCTCTGGGAAGCTTGAGAAAGACAAGAGTTAGAGGAATAGAATACTGAAGAAACTCTGTCCCTTAAATTTCTGATAGTCTCATGCAAATTTATACAAGTTATTTATCCTACAGTAATTTTTACACAAATTAAAACTAGATATAATTTTTATGTTCATCAAAAAGGACATAAATTATAAATATAATTGACATTAATAATATGCTACCTACTTTTTCCTTTTCTAAAAAACATACAGATAAATCCATCTTTAGTGAATATATTGTGGGAATCATTCAAATATGTGTCTTCAAGGTATTGGTGACTGTTGGATTACATAAATTAACTTGGAAAAGCTATTATCAAGAGAAATAATAAGGATACATAATTAACTCTGATATAAGAACATTTTAATAGCTAGTACCTCTAATGACATTATATCCTTAAAGAAATAACTATTTTTACTTTAAAACAATGTTAAGTAAATAAAATAAATTATTTATAGTAAAAATGGAAGACATCATAATAAAATTACAAAACTTCATTAACAAAAATCTAGACAAGATTAGGTCTTCGGACAGCTGAGCACATCGTTTATTTTATGAATTGCAGTGTTCACTGCCATACCTTTCTGTGCATGAAGGAGTTATGAGATTGTTTCACTATCAGTTTGCTATGCTGCCACAAATGGCCAGATGTAAACAGTGTCCTTTAGTCATCTCACAGTGGTAGAGGTTCTCAAGTGTATGTGAGCTGAGTAGTGTTCTCTTATCATGGTCTCCTAAAGCTGAGAGCAAGTGCTTATGATACTGAATGTTCCATTTTAAAATAAAACAGTTGAGAATTTCATACATGATTATTTTTATCATTTCTATCTTTCTCTCTGTCCTCATTAACTCCTCCCATATCCCTGTACTATATCTCAAATTCATGAATTCTCCTTTATTATTGTTACACATGCACACACACACACACACACACATACACACACACACATATACATAAAGACAACATGCTGAGCTTATTTATAGTCACTCATAGACATATAATTATAGAATGAGAAGAAATATTGTATGACTCAGAAGACTCGAATATTTTTTGTAAGGATATTTGTTGTATATCTTCTGTATACAACAAAATGTTGTACCCATGATATCTCAACAATATATTTCTACCAACAAAACTGTACAGTTTTAAACTGTACAGTTAAAACTGAACTTTTAACTGAGGTATTTGAAAAAAAAAAAAAAAAAAAAAAAAAAAAAAAAAAAAAAACTTCACATACAAGTTCAGATTTCTAGCAGCTGACAGAATAAGGACTATTCTTCCTTGCTGGTAGTGAGCACTGTTCCATTGCTTACTTTAAGACACCACAAGCTTTCCTTCAAGACAGTACCAGCTTTCCTTTAAGCGTGTCTACTTCAAGACAGTACCAGCAACAAGCCCTTCCACTTTCAGTGCCAGCAGGAGTGCATCTGACACGAGGTTCACTGAAGAACTATTGTTTGAATTTTGCAGTCTTAGCACCTCTGGTGAATTAATCAAACTCTATGCTGAGGTCCTACTCTAATGGGGAAGTTGAAAAACAATGGTAGGATGAAAGAAGAAAGGGAAGGCGAACACTGAAAGACAGAGAACAGAGAGCAATTGAGAGCTGTGAGATGTGGCTGTCAGTATGTATGAGCTTTCTCTCCCTGCTATCAGAGATTAATGGCTAGAATATTCTTCCCTTCTTCTGTCTTAAACTTCACAGCACATCACTGACTTGACAGTCATGCGTGCTGACATCCATGCAAGACATTGTATTACCATTTCTAGGAGCTTTTGCAACCTTATCTCTCATCATGGCTCTATGAGTCTTTACTATGTTGTAGTTCTAGGGTTGAGAATAAATGAGAGGTGACTTGGGAGATAAGGCAGACAAGTTTTAAAATGTCACACCTCACTCTCTAAGTCATGAAGCACCTTATATATAATGTTGGTTCTAAATACTACCGAGCATCAAAAGCTTAATTTTCATAAAAGGGGTAAATCATTTGGGCTTCTCTTTCTGGTGAGTCATATAAAATTGGTATATATGGGTAGGTATCCTTATAGAGCTCTCAACCAATCAAGTAGAAATGTCAGGTTGTACTTGGAGAGGTACTGAGCTAAAGCTACAGGGCAAAAGTTTAAGAGAAATGGACTTTCTGCTGTTTCCAGATTCACTATGCTGGGCTATGAGCTGATTCCAACATTACGAAGCCCTAGAATTCATCACCTTCCAAATGCTAAAGTAAAATTGGGGAAATGTCATCAAGTTGTTAACCATTATTATCTATTAAAGTAGCACTACTGAAGACAGGAAAATCACCTAATAAAGCCAGTCTTTCTTCTTTTTATCACCTAGAACTGTCAAGACTCCGATAAATTATAATGGACCCAACATAAAACCAATGACCTGCATATTCTCTGTCGAAAATCCCTCTTATCTCAGCAAGTAACCACCCACAGACATGTCAATTAAGATGGGAGAATGTCAAGGTTAAATGTTTCTCAAAGCTTCACATGTCTACCTTTCAAGTTTGAACTGCTTGAAGTATCTGTTTAGCAACTCTTTGACAAATACACTTTTCTATTTTTAAATGAAAAATAGATGAATTTTATAGAGTTCTTTAGAGAAGACAGTTTTACAATGATACTTGGATACATGGTTTATCAAAAAGAAACAAAGTGAAAAAATAAGAAAACAGTGAGTTTGGTTCTATGGAGCTTTCTTGAGCGATTTCAATTTCTTCAGTCAAAAGTAGAAATAACACCCCCTTAAATTCATTCTTAGATTACAATGGAAGTCATATATACCATATACTATATTTAAAATACCTAGAAAAAGGTAAAGGATAAATAAGTCAAAGGTGTTTGATAAACTTAATTGTGATCCTAGTATTTAGGAGACTGAACCAGAGTGACCTTCTGTCATGTGTCATCATAAGCTACAAAGTGGACCTTGTCTTTAAAAAAAATTACATTTTTAATTTCTACTGTGAGATCATGGTTATAAATGGCTCATTCATTTGTTCAACAAGTATTTAATGAGCAGCTTCATGTTATGCAGACATCAATGTAACTGTGAATCTAGTATCAAATAAAACAAGCACAGCATATTCTCTCAATAGATATGCAGTTTAATGGTTAGCAAAGAGAATTTAATAAAAAAGTCTTAGAACAGTTATCTCTTAAGAGAAAGTAGAAATTTTAGTGGCTATAGATCAGACAAACCTAAGATAGTGTGGTAAGTTTGGAATATCAGTAAAGGTTGCCTAAACCAAATTACATTAAAGTTATATTCAGGATGATAATAAACAATTAGGCTGAGTAGTGATAAAAAATACTCAAAGTGGATGAAAGCTAACATTAGAAGGGATACAGCCAGGATAGTCTTCCAGCCTCTGTCTCAGAAGACACTTATCCATAAATGCCTCATGTGCGACTGAAACAAACAAACTACAATCAAACAAATAAAAGAAACCCAACAACAACAACCATAAAACAAAACAAAACAAAACAAAACAAATACAAACAAAAATAGCTCCAATCTTTTCACAAGATAACATAAGGAGACATTCCTTTTCATCAGTTATGACGGCATTCTTATAAGTGGAGTTACAGAACCAAAAATTAGTATAGTTTAGCAGCCCTGAACTTTCCCTTATGGGAAGAGAAGGAGTTGTATCCTGAAGCTTCTAATAAATCATGAGAGTTTAGTGAAGGTTCATCCCTTGCACAGAAATCTTAGTTATGCATCTCAGGAAAGATAGGAGCCCATTTGCTGGATATTGGTTATTGGCTCCCTCAGATAGGCAGCATCACTCCAGTAGCAATTTTGACTTAGGTAGCAGTGTTGTGGGCTCCACTTATAGAATCTGGGAACATCTCTAAGAGGCAAAATACAATGTTACGCTTATAAAAAGAAAATTTGAATGCTGACATGCAGGGAGCCATGTCAGTTGATTTGGTCTAGTTGCTCTAAGAGGCATTCATCCTATGTTTTTCAGGTTTGAGTCTTTGGCTTCTGGGCACAATGTGACTTCCAGTTCCTGACAGACTGATGCACTCCTTTCGACAGTGAAATTGTTCAGGGTACTTCTTGTTTCTCTGCATGTCCCCTTAGTAGTCAAAGAAGCATGGAAACTTGATAGGATAATTGCTCTTAGACATTAATCTTCTGTACCCTGTGCAACTTGCAAATGTCATTGTATCCTGGCAACCACAACTGGATTGATCCTGAAAATTGGCATTATAATCTGTTTCTAATAATGGTATAAAAAGTCTGATTGCTCTTAGTAAAATTGTCATAGCCTCGGTTGTACTGTGGACCCCTCTAATTTGGCCTGGTTTAATTCCTCAAAGCTATATCAAGTGACCTTGGCCTGATAAGCAAGCACAGGCACTTACATTCACAAGATCAGGTACTAGTAAGAGAATACCTAGCATTTATTTCTTCATTTTACCAATTCATTTTAAATTCTTTTCATTCCATTTTTTATTCAAGTAGCTAAGAATAGCCTTATATTTGATGATAAAGAATTTAACAGATAATTCAAGTTTAAGACTTTGTAAAAAAAAAAAAAACATGCATTAAAGAATTTAATCTGTACATGAAGGAAAATTCATAAGTGGAGGGAGGGACAGGAGGCACATGTTCTAAAGAAACAAAAATAACCTGAGAAGAAACACAGACAATAGGTACCTGGGGTTACATAGCATACTTTAACGATTTTGTCTTTAACTGAAAAGCAACAGACTAATAATAATCAGCAGTAAGACGGCCACCCACAAGCTTACCAGCTTTTGTGCGAAGCAGTCCCATGAAGCATGCTTGGCAGCCTAAGTAACTGCTGAAATTGAGTGAAGGATAAATGTGATTGCTGTGTAAGTCTCCAAGAGACTTCTTTGAAAACAAAACTTATAGCTAAATAAAGCTACTATGCTTATAAAGGCATCACCTAGGGAGCTACTCCTGACCACAGTTCACCAATAACCAAGTTGGACAAGTTCATCACTTGCCTATTCTCAGTGCAACAGTATTTATTAACCAAGTATATGATCTATGGACTCCTTTTAGCACGATTTAAGTTCACCATCTATGCTCACTTTTTCACAACCACTAAGCCTTTATATTTATCACTATAAATTATTTTTTAAATAACGTATTCACTTTATATTCTGATCACTGTCCCACATTCTGGTCCACCCCTCACACAGTTCCTACCACCTTACCTCCTCCCCTTCTCTTCTGAGATGTTGGAGACCCCACCTTGCATATTCCCCCATCCAGGCACATCAAGACTTTATGGAGTTATGGGCATCCTCTCCTACTGAGGCCAGACAAGGCAATGCAGTTAGGGGAATGTATTCCACTGACTGGCAACAGCTTTAGGCCTTTGCTCCAGTTGTTCAGGACCCACATAAAGACCTAGATGCATGCCTGCTATTAAATGTGTGGGAGTAGGGAGATTAGGTCTAGTCCATACATGCTCTTTGGTTGATGATTCAGTCTCTTAGAGCCCTGCAGGATCCAGGACAGTTGACTCTGTTGGTCTTCCAGTGGAGTTCCTATCCCCTTCAGGACCTTCCATACTTCCCCCAGCTTTTTCATAAGAGTCCTGGAGCTCCATCCAATGTTTGGCTGTGGGTCTCTGCATCTGTTCCAATCAGCTGCTAGTGGAGCCTCTCAGAGGACAATTATGCTAGGCTCCTGTCTGCAAACACAACAAAATATCATTAATAGTGTCACACTATAAACAAATATTCTTAATGTAAAGATTAATTCTGAACTTTAGAAGAGGCAAGATTCAGAAAAGCCTCTATGGCACTTCAGAAATGATTCTTCTACTCTAAGTATACGGTTTTAAATAAGGAACTTCTCTCTCCTATGACTTAGTTTTATGCCTCTCAAGCAATTAGTTTTAAATCTTCTCCTTAACATTTATTTTCTTTTACTACTCAGGTCTGATTCATTCGTGGAGCAGATTGTCCTCAGTGTGGAAAGCAATGGAGGAACTATGGAGAGTCCTAGCCTTCTCTCAGAGCTGTTGCTCTCTCACTCAGGAGGCCTGCTGATCCCCTCTCTACACAGCCATGATCCTGGTGTATGGGTGTGCCACTCTTACATCTGAGCATTTCCTTTTTTTTTTATTGGGTATTTTACGTGTAAACATTTCAAATGTTATCCCCTCTCCAAGTTTCCCCTCCAGAATCTACCCTCTTCTATCCCTGCTCCCTGTGCTTCTTCTATGAGGGAGCTCCCCCAACCCACCCACTCACTCCCACCTCACCCTCCTGGCATTCCCCTACATTGGGGTATTGAGCCTTCATAGACCAAGGACTTCTCCTCCTATTGATGGCAGACAATGCCATCCTCTGCTACATATGAAGCTGGAGCCATGGATCACTCCCTGTGTACTCTTTGGTTGGTGGTTTAGTCCCTGGGAGTTCTTGGGGGGTCTGTTTAGTTCATATTGTTGTTCTTCATATGGGGTTGCAAACTCCTTCAGCTCCTTCAGTCTTTTCTCTAACTCTTCCATTGGGGTTCCTCTGCCCAGTCCAATGGTTGCCTGCTAGCATCCACATCTGTATTTGACAGGCTCTGGCAGATCCTCTCAGGAAACAGCTATACCAGGCTCCTGTCAGCAAGCACTTCTTGGCATATGCAATTGTGTCTGGGTTTGGTGTCTGTACATGGGTTAGATCTCCAGGTGGGGCTGTCTCTGGATGGCCTTTCCTTCAGACTTTGCACCACAATTTGTTCCTGTATTTCCTTTAGACAAGAGCCATTCTAGGTTAAGAATTTGGAGTTGAGTGAGTGGCCTCAGTTCCCAACCTCAGGATCTGATCTGAAACTGATAAAACTTTGCTTGCTCAAGCTTTAGTTTGGTTCGTTGTCTTATCAATGCACTTCTTTGTAGTTTTAACAATGGAATACCCCTTATCCTTTGTGCTATCTGATTATGTTACAACGGAATCCTATTCCATCGTGTGCTTGACTCACAGGATGAAACATTTAGGAATGTGAAGCCTGTGCTAGGTGAGAGTCCACTGCCGCAGCTTCCCAAGGCGCAGGGAGGAGGAAGTGAGCAGAGTAGAGACATAATGGGACCAGACCAAGCCTTTGTTTTAAAAACTCACTTAAAGAGTGTAGTTATGATTATGACAGCTGAGTAAAGTGATACTTGAGGATTTTCCTCCAAGATCCGTCATGTTGCCTAGACCTAGAATTGTAGGTAACTAAGGAATATGGAGAACAGAAGAATAGTCATCCACAGTGAATTCCACATCAACTGTGATCATATAGCGATCAGTGAGCTGTGAAACATACATGCAGCTAACATACACAGATTAATTAGATTATCCTTTTATAGTTAAGAGTATGTATGTAATTACACTAATTGTGGGGGAGAAGGTCTTGAAGTAAAAGGGAGTAAGGTAGGGTTGATGGGTAGTTTTGAAGGGAGGAGAGAAAAGAAGTTAATATGTAATTATAATCTCACAAAATAAGAAAAATACCCTTAAAAATGTAATGCTTCACCTCTCATCACTGCTATAATGATAGTTAAATTGCCACATGACTTTGGTGATTACACTTAATGCATACTAGTCACAATGTTTCCCACTGTAATTTTCCCTCTATCTCCACCCCCATCCACATTTCACTTAATGGTCCTGAATTTCTACTTATCATAGTGCTGTGTGGAGTTGAACCCGTTGCCTCTCATTGAAAAATCCTGCTACAATAAATCCAATTGTTATTACACTGGTCCTAAATAATTTCTGCAACATCATGCTTTTAGATTGCCATCAAATATTCTTCCTTCACCAGTATCATGTCATGTTATTTTTTTCTTGTAATAAATAGTTTTCTGTTTTTTATGTTAGAACTAAGACACTGAAAATATTGATCCACTCCATAATATTTCCAGAATCTCCATCTTTCTGTTTTGTCCTTCTTGTCACATCTTGTTTCCTCAACTGTCATTACTGTGTCTTAGGAAAAAAAAAAATGAAAGAAGTCAAATAAGTTGATATTATTCTCTTATTTTGCTTTTGAAATATTTATGCATACAATCTAACAAAAGGAAACAAAAAGCAAACCAGGACTGGAAAGATTGCTTTCTGTGCTTTGAAAGGTTTTGAGTTCATTTCCCAGCATTCAGGTTAGACAATTCATAACCACCTGTAATCGCGACTCCAGGAAATACAAAACCTTCTTTTAGCCTGCAAAGACACATGTTGTGTTCTTCCACTGCACCCCAGCACACACACGCACACACACACACACAAACACACACACACACACACACACATGTGTACACACACACAGACACACACAAATATGAATAGACCCTTATATTAAAAATATAAATTATAGAGCTATCTATGATATATTATATCACTATATCATAGGCTATATGATCAGGGTCTTTATACTTAGTATCTTTCTTTTGGAATAATCTGCTCCTGTTGAGAAGAAAAGCATTCTTTGTTCTCTTTTGGATTCTGCAATAAAAATGGTGAATCAAACAGATATACAAAAATTAACCAGATAAACAACATGAGATTTTAGTTTTTGTTTATGGGGACTATGAAGAAAATATAGTATGAATAGTTAGATCTGAAATTTTAATGGCATTTTCTCAAAGGACGTTAAATTACAGAGAAATGGTTAAACAAAAAAAATGCTTATTGTAGGTTTATGTTTCAAAACCCATTTTAATAAGTGTACTTAAATGCTTTAACCTCCCTTCTAGCCCACCACCCACCAGACTCAGTGGAAAGGAAAGGTTAATAGGGCAAAGGAGAATGTGGATCTGTTTAGAAATAATTGGAGTATTTCAGTCTGCATTGTCAGGATATCAGCAGTCCAGTTCACACAAATCGGCCTTCATTACTAGATCTACTCACAAACAGGATTCACAAATCAGCAATGGCAGTTAGAGTCAAAAGAAACTGGGAGGCTCAGCCAACCAGCCAGAGTCCACAGATCAGGCAAGACATAGCCTGAATACCACTGGAAGTTCTTGAGTATGATTCTTCCTACAAAGTCAAGACAATCAGCAAAGAGTGGCAAGGTAAACCTATGTAACACAGCATCACCCACTGTCTGTTGGGTTATAATTATAACTTTTCCTAATATCATGTGTTCTCTCAATCACATGTTGTGGATAGCCCTGGGGCTAATTATATTTAATGTCAATTGCATTCTCCTGTGAGGGGTGGTGAGAAAAAAAAAAAAAAAAAAAAGTCTGCACTCAGGTAGTTTCTTGTAAACCTTCTTCCCACCTTAATTTGTAAAATAAAGGAGAGCTGATGATTGGGCAGAGGGAGGGGAGGTGAAGCAGAAAGAAAGAAAAGAAGGAGGTTTTGGAGAGGAGGGAGAGGAGGAGGAAAAAGAAAAGCTGAGCAGAAGCACATGGCCTGGAGAAGCCGCAAGTTCTAAGGGGTCTTGTAGATGAAGAAGATGGTAGTGTAGCAGTAGATCTGCCCAATCTAGGTGCACAGCATGTATTCATATTAATTGAGTCATGTTTTCATTGCAGGGGGGGCATATTTAGGTTGGAGAGATTTACAGCAAATTGCTCTAGCACATCACATGCCATTTTCTCTGGCAGCTTCCAGAAAACACCATGAGTCTGTTTTAAAAAATAAAAAACCTTCCCACATTTCTGCTTCAGCAAAAACATGCTTTGATACGACAGTTTCCAGAAAAGCATCACCTGGTACAACTTTTTCTCCCACAAACCAGAAATTTCTCCTTCAGTTTGCATGCATAAGAATAGACACCTGATGGAAAGTATATTATTTTTTTTTAAATAAAATATAGTGACCAACAATTCCTTTTAGAGTGAAGAATTTGTTTCAGGCTTGTGGTTCTAGCGGGATAGCCCACAAAGGCAAGGGAGACTTGGTAGTAAGCAAGCAGAGCAAGAAACTGACGGATCTCATTTTCAACTTCAAGCACTAAGCATAGAAGATAAACATAGTGTGCAAGACAATAAACTCCGGAAGGCAAGCCCTAGTGAGAGACTTCCTCCAGCAAGGCCTCAGCATCTCTGCAAACAATGTGAGCAGCTGAGAAAGAAGTGTTCAGGTACGTGAGCCTGGGAGGGACATTTCTCACTCAACTCATTACAGAAGGTGACTAGGAAACATCTGGGAAAGGGATGTAAAACAAGGCTTATTAGGAAGCCTCAGCCTAGACTTCCTCTGGTGTTAACAGCCATCTCCTATGGTGAGTCATCTTCATAATAGAAGGGAGCAACTTTAAAGATGGATATTAGTGCCAACTTCATAAAGTCCTTTTGGACAGTATGGTGGATAGAGAATTCTAGGTATTACCTTTCTCAGTTGCCTTTAGCTCAAAATAGCATTAACACCAGTATGACATATTTTGGCTTATTATGCTCCAATCATCTTGAATTAACCCAACAATTGTATGGCTGATTTTTAATTTTTTTTTCATTTGGAACATAGCTTCATTGTTGTCTTTTGATCCAATAAAGAAAGATCCTCATCCTGTCCTGTAACCTAGTATGCTTTTCAGAGTCCTTTCTATCAGGAATAATTCTGCTTCTAAACTGATAACCTTGATTGCCTACCTGCTCCATGATAGAGAAATGGTATTGATGATACATTTCCATATATTACATCTCTACAAAAGTGTGTGGCATGCAGTCAGGACTCAATGTTTATGGTGGAATAAATAATGAATTTTGCTATAACAATGCTGGTTGTTCAATCACCCTAGCTCAATGAAACACTTAGGGCTAAACACTGCTTCAACCACACTGTAATGAGGAGTTATTTATGCTCTTAACCATAGTATTCTCTCTTTCATTTTTCTTTTTAAGTAAGCCTTGTTTACTTTGTAACAAAGGAGAGAGCCAAAGGCCAAATTCCGTGATGATTTTAGCTCCACAGGGGAAAAAGTAAAAATGGGCTGTCTTCAGAATCGCTGAGATGTCAAAGCCATTTGCTACTTCACAAATCATAGTAAAGGGTAATTGGATTTTATTTCTCCTCAAACAAGGTGACACAAAGAAAGATGGAATTGCTTTCCAAACACTGGCCCTTTTCATAGTCAAATACCTGAGGGTTGGTCCCTAGGAAGTCACTGTCAGATGAAGGGGCATAACACCAAGGTCAATGATAGAAGAGACTTTGGAGCATCTCCATGGTCAGCCTGAACAAAAGGACACACTGTGGCAATGTAAATAAATAAGCAAGCAAAAAATACCTCTGCTGGTTTATCTGACTCATCAACACAGAAAAAAAAAAAAAAAACAAAACAAGCCAGATTCTGCTTGACTGTAATCCATGTTCCCTACAGTGTATTTAAAGACAAGTGTCTCAAAGGCTAAAAAGAAACATACATATTTTTCAGAGAATACACACAAAAGATCAGAAACTACTCCTCATAAATTTCAACCAATCAAACTAAATAATTATTTGGTCATCATATAAGTCTCTTATATCTCCTTATTTCCTAGCAACCAATTATAACAGAAAAAAAATCTATACAAACAACTATAGACATAACTAGTTAAGCATTTAACTTAGTCTTAATAGAATGGTCATTTTAAGATATGAAGAATATCCACCCAAACACAAATATCTCCAACTTCAGTGAAAGACATATCCTTCACAATTGTGTAATAGTTAACTATAATCATTTTATTTCTTGTTGGTCATAAGTGACAAATAGTTAGATAGGGAGAAAATATGAGAGAGAGAGAGAGAGAGAGAGAGAGAGGATAAGAAAATATAACTCTTTAAAGACTCAAACAGAACATCAAATAATATATGATTAGAGTATTATCACTGTCAATCTGAAAGAAAAGAGCTCAGAAATACATCACTTGGCATTATTTTACTCTGGAGAAGTTTTTCAGACTCATATGCCAAAGCAATTACCCTATTCCTGATTACAAATTAGACTGGCACAGGTTTTCACTTAACTACAGATGGCAACTTAGATGATAGCTAATTTTTAAATTTTATGTGTTCACACTTAAATATTTAGAGCTATGACATCATCTGTCAATACAACCATTACAGTTATGAGCCTAACTCTGTCACTGGTTAAGATTAGGCATCTGGAGAAACAAAATTGTTGATTTTCCAAACCATATGTGATCATCACACTTCTGGAATGCTTGCCCTAATGTAAAATTTATATTGAGTTTTCAGGGAATATGTGTTAGAGTTATTTTAACCTTTTTATTCATGCACACAAAGGATTTCCTCAAGTGATTATAGACTTAGACTGGAAGTGAACAGCCTCCATTTATTCCTGAGATTGAAGTTCTATTTAGTTGGAGGATTAGTCTCATAAGAACTCATGCCTCAGTTTAGCTATCAGTATGAGGAAATTGGAAGGATTCTATATCTATTATTAGGAAAGCCTGTGACCATGTTATCAGTGCTTGGTCTCTCTTTCCCCAAAATGCATATATTCACCATATATATTTCTGATACAGTTTTGTAAAATCTATTTATAAATGCTCTTGGCATTAAAGATGATCTAACAGCCTCTGTATTAATTTAGATTTTCATAGCGTTTTTAACTTTGAAAATTAAAAATAAATAAATTCTTACTAACAGGAAGTCTGACTAATGACTCTTGTCAGAAACCAAATCGGCAGAAGACAATTTAAAGGGCATAGAAATACTTATTTCAAAATTCAAAGAAAACAAAATAGAAATCATTATTCATAATTCTATAATTGTTTAGAACAATTCTTGTTAAACTGTAAAGATAGCTCTTAGTCTCAGAATAAAGTGGATCAAAACATTCTCAATTAAAACAATAAAATCAAAATACATTCCACTAAGATAAATAAAATAAATGGATAAGATGCCACAACTAAATGACCTAGTTTCTATTTTTTTTCATATTTTACCAAAACATTATGTGACGGTTTGCATATTCTTGAATCATGGGAAATGACATTCTCTTGTGGTGTGCCTTCTTGGTTTAAGTGTATCACTGTGTAGGCAAGCCATGGAGAGATCCTATGCTTAAGCTCCACCCACTGAGGAAAAGAGACTCTCTTCCTGACTGCTTTTAGATCAAGATGCAGAATTCTCGCCTCTTCTCTAGCAACATAAAGAGTTTTTTGTTTGTTTTTCAAATTTTACCAAAGGACTTTTGGAGTTTTACCAAAAAGTTCCTGTTAAAACACATGTCTTAGTTAGGGTTTCATGGCTATGAAAAGACACCATGGCCAAGGAAACTATTATAAAGAACATTTAATTGGGAATGGCCTATAGGTTTAGAGCTTCAGTCTATTATCATCAAGGCAGAAGCATGGCAGTGTTCAGGAAGGCATGGTACTAGAAGAGCTGAAAGTTGTACATCTGACTCCCATGTGGTTAGGAGGAGGGTCTCATTGCCCAAACCCATAGTAACACACTTCCTCTACAAGGCCATACCTACTTCAACACGGCCATGCCTCCTAATAGTGCCACTTACCAGGCCAAGAATTTACATATCATGTAAAGAGGAACTAAATGGATGAAGTGATTTTAAAAATGATTAGAGTGTATCTAACAATGCAATGAAAAGTGCATATGAATACAAGTTGTCTCATGACCTAAACTTAATCAACTGTCAAAATTTTATTGTTCTTTTTTTATCTAAACCAAAGGAAGGAAACAAAAAAGCCCAATTCAAAGACATCATAGAAACAGAGGTTAAAAACTCTCTTTACAAAAAACAAAAACAAACAAACAAACAAACAAAAAACTCTCTTGATTTGCCAAGTTTTAAAATGTGAGCACAGGTGCCTGTTTCTGGAGTTTGATAATGTCCATGGAAATGTAAAAACATACCTTTTGTCTGATTGAACTGATTTAATATATATCTCAGATAAGGTTTTATTCTGATTAACCATATGCATCAGTGAGGTACTGGGAGATCAACTACAGTGTATATTAGAAAACCATTAAGCCACTTTCAAGCAAAGATTATATCTCTGCCTGTCTGTCTCTACTAATTGGAATAAAGTCAAGTTTCTTTACAAGATTCCCCATTGCTCATTTATTCATCTATTTGTATGTTTACTTTTTTGTTTGTTTGTTTGTTTTTTTATTGGGATAGGATATCTCTATGCAGCTCTGTCTATACTGGGACTCACTGTATAAATCAGGCTGCCCCTGAACTCAGAGATCCACTTGCCTCTACCTCCTTATTTCTAGGATAATAGGTGTGTGCCACCATGCTCAGCCTACCACATTATTTATAATCTCATTCAATTCATTTTCTATTGGATCATAATTGACATAGTAGTACCAAAATATGGTGTGTCATTCCCAGAATCTATTTTCTGGAAATCTAATTACATGTTCTTTAATGGTGCTATCTCCTCCCTCGTTTTTGTTAGAAAATGAACTGGTTTAGTGTTCCAAATGTCATTGCACTGCAAAGAACTGTTTTATCCATGGATCAATAGATGTTCACTTTATTCTTTTTTTAAAGGACTAGAAAAGTATGTCTCTTCTTTTGTTGGTTACTTGGCTTCTGTTGCATGTGTGTCTTATTTTAAAATTAAAAATTTAAAACACCTTCTTGAGTGTTTTAAATTTTGCACTATACTCAAAAGCTCAGAGGCTTAATTTGTTTAATGGGCTGTGCTCATCATGATTAGTGTCAATGAAAAGCCTCCACACAGCGAAACTTAATGTTTCATTTCATGTTCTTTGAGCAATAACAATGATGGGATAATCAACTCATTTCTATATTATGGAACCTATAATGATTGGTCCAGAAAAGTCAGTCCCTAGTTAACTTGGTTAGTTGGTCATCCTAAGAAAGTCTAAAATAAAGGAAGTGAATTCTATAAATAATGAGGCCAAAAGAAAGCAATTACTTCCTGCATTGTTCCTCTAGATGGACAGAAGATTTATGGGTGGTTAAGACAGAAAGGCTGATGGGGTTAAATTACCATCACTAAATATTCTCACGATTGGAGTTACCCATCCCAATTTAGGCTATTAAAATCACTCATTCCTCAAACTGCATGAAAGCTGGAGAAAAGAAATGTAGAGAACTCAAGCATAACGTGATGAGCAACAGGAGAAACCAGGTCAGCCATGTGAAGCCTAGAAAGCAACACAGGCATCCACTCCCAACAGTTGTTTGAGATTTCCATTAAAGGTATCACCAAACAGGAAGGTTGGGTGCTCACACCAGCACTTTCCTTACATGCAGTTTACTTCAAGTTGTTTATTGGTCTTATTGTTGTTTATCTACTCTCTTTAATTTAATTTTCAAGATGTTAAAATTAACCCATACTTCAGTTAAGATGCTGAATCAATAAAGAAGATAGTATAGGAAGCCAAAGAAGAGGCAGATACAGTTGACCAACAAATTAGTTTCTGGGGTTTTTACAAAATGATTACTTAAGTGGATGTTGAGTTGGAAGGAGAGATAATAGAGATGTTAGGAACCATCTCTTATTCCTAAGCGCTTGGCTCTGAAGCAAAGGTATAATGAAGTCTGTCGATTCAATCAGATCAATATTGAAATCAAGGTTAAGTGGCAGAATGTAGTCTAACAGAAGCACAGAAAAGAGCCCAGCACAGGAGTGCACAGGAGGGGCAGAAAGATGGGAAGGCTGAGTAGTCAGGAAACTGAAAGGAGGAAAAGTGTTTTACATGAATTTCAAAAGCAGACTCCTTCTATTCCCACATATGTGCCCTGCTTCCTACGGAAATGTGAAGCAGACCGCAAACTCTCATTCATTTACCCAATTTTATCAAAATTTCCATGGAGAAGAAACATTGACACCGCAGGTGACAGTCAGCAGGAATCAATCAGGTTCCCCAAATCAGAACTCAGAAAAGTGTTGATTTGGAGAACACAACCTATTTTCCGGAATGGCAAAACAATCCACGTGGAAAGTAAAGTGAAGTGCAAATCAGTTATTGTACTTGGCAATGCAAAAGGCAACAGGGTAGGAAAGGGAAAGGGTGCAAGGTGTTATTTAGCAGAGCACTTAAGCATTGCATTTTCAGGGGACTTTCTACAGCGAGGCCAATTTCTTAAGAATTATGGTAGAGAAGTTACCAGTCAGGTGTCATTCTTACAAAACCTTCATCAAAGTAGGCCGCGAGGCACATGTTGTCCTGCACACCTGGTACATGAAAATGCAGAAAAACAGCTTGGAAGTGAGGAGACTGCATCAGCAGGATGGCGATGCACCCCGTGGGTTTCTGCCCTACATTTAGCATCTGTTCTGCCAACTCAATTTCCCCAGATGCCAGTAGGGGCTCTGAGCAGGAAACTGCAGGCAGTGACCTAGGAAACCAGCCAGGAAGCAGCCCTGACGGACCAGCCACTGGGGGAAAACTTGCACTGTCTTCTTTCGGGACTCCAGAAGTGATTACTATAATGCAAAGCTAAAAGTACTTTCTTTTTCTCCCCACTCATTTCTCTGTCTGTGTGGAGCTCAGACACAAAAGAATGACCAATGACCACGTTTAGATGCAGTTCATATAGATTGATTTATGATAGCACTATTAGTGTTGACAGGAGGTGGAATGAATAAAACCTCGCTGGTGCTTGGAGCCCAGAGGAGTTCTGGATAACGTCACATTTGGTCATAGTGGAAGGAGCATCCTCTCAGATACATACCTGTGGATTCATGTGTTTATGTAACCATTTATCCTCAAGTTCAGTCTACTGATGGGATGTCAGACTCCTTTTAAAGCTTATGAAAATTTTGCAATAATGTGATAATAAGAATTGTCTCCAGTTCATTGGCGGTGATAATTCATATCTAAATAGTTGACATACAGGAAAAGTAGAGTCCTGTCTCTGTCTCTGTCTCTCTGTGAGTGTGTGTGTGTGTGTGTGTGTGTGTGTGTGTGTATGCATGCACACACATGTTTACTCTTGAAACTGTTTATATGCAAACTCAAATTGGCAAACTACACAATTGTAAAACAATGAACTAGTTTCACAATATCCTTTGTCTTATATAAATTTTCCTTTCTGCAAGGATATAAGTTCATAAAGATTTATAGTCACTGCTAGGAGTCTAGACTTTGCTGGTCTGGAAACCCCTTGGGACTTCAATTGTAAATTTCAAGTTCCATATCTGCCACTGTAAACAACTGTCCTACTTATCAGTTAATGTGAAATTCAATGAGTAATAATGTTTGGCTGATGAATTGATTAATTTCATTTCTCTTAAAACCTTCTGTCCACTTTCCTAGAACAAAACTAGATTAGTTAGAGACCTAGTTAAGGTTTGGAACCATGGTAGATACTACACTAACTATAATCCATCCAAATCTCCATTCTTTTGCAACAGACAACAGGAGCAGCTGATAAAACATGACCTCTTTTTGTGTAGTAGGGAAAGAGTTAGCAGCCAATTTCTAACTTTAATGAAGTATTTTTTTTTAATTATGATATTATGTTTATGAGAATATTGGGGAAATGCAGTTTTAGAGAATAAAAGGACTATAAATTTTTTTTAGTCTAAGACATTATTATTTGGCCAGTATCCCTCTCTCCCTCTCTCCTTCCCCCTCCCCCTCCCCCTCTCTTCTCCCCTCTCCTCCCTCTTTCCTTCTCTCTGCTATTATACCAGAAGTTAGCTGATTTGTATATACACACAATGTGTGTGTGTGTGTGTGTGTGTGTGTGTGTGTTCAAACTTTTAGAAGCAGAGAACTCGGTATTAAAGTTCTGCATCTGATAAGGAACTTTCTGATTTTTTTGCTTCACCAACCTGTGGAACATTTATCAGAGAGGGCTGGAGAGAGAAAACAACAGGGGAAAGGAAGACTGAGAAAATAATAAAAGTACTTTGTTAAAGCACCTACTCTCTTGATAATGAACTGTTTCAGGTCCAAAGAAGGTATCCATGTATTCCACCCTCTACCTTATCCCAAGCCCCTTTACTGACAGTAGCCAGCTCCATTTCCCTGAGGATTGCTACTAGTTTCTTAGTGAAGACATGTTGATTTTACAATGAATAAGTACCATTGTAATTAACAATTCTTAACACACTACCACTGTTAGGAAAGGTACTTTATTTCCAAATAAATCTGAAATGAGCTTGATAAGAAATTGGAAAAAAACACTGAAAAATACAGAAACACACATTGCTTAAAAATCATACCCAAACAGGTACTTTCTTCTCCAAGACCAGTGCTTGCCTCAATGTATTCAAGTCCAACATTGCCACAAGAGGAAGTGATGCAAAAGACCAGAGGTCTGGATAAGAAATACGCATGACAGAGAACACGTATGGTATATATTGTTTGTTTGTTTTACTCTTTCCTGCATATAAAAACATGACAACTTTTCTCGATCCTGGATTCTCCATTACCTTTTTCTGCGAGTTGTGAAAATTTTCCATCTAGAACACTAAGATGATTTCTCACTAAGAAATACAGGGAATAAGCTGAACTTTAAGTACTTTAGGGATTTTTCAAAAGCTAAATATGTAAAGCATCTTACTTAGATCAAGTAAAAACACCTGACTTTTAAGGTCATGGTCCTGAATCTTAATTATATTATGAGGATGAAAAACTTAAGTTTCCTTTCAACCATAACAATTCAGTCTTGCCATCAAATTTCCTTCAAATAGGTTTTCCTGGTAATACTCATACATTCAAATGCCATGGTAAGAATTGTTTATTGGGTTACAAAGACTTTTACCTTTTTAAAGTGAATTTTCTGATATCCTTTGGTTGCTATTTGTAATTTCTCTTCCAGGTATTTTGCTTCTTCTACCAAGAAACTTCAACTTTGCCCGTCAGCTTCTGGATCCTTCTAACAATTTTGTAGCATTATAATTTTTAGGATCTTAAAGTTGAAAAAAAAAGTTCTACATAATTTCGTTTCTTTTCTGTTCAGAACTTCAAATAATTTTCATTTAATTTAATTTTCTGTAAGGTAAAATTTTGCTTTATAATTTATTATTCTAGTAGATAGTTCAAGAGCAGAATTTGTATGAACTAAAGCAATTATATATAGCCAAAGAGAAAGGGGGATTTTGGATCATATCAGTTTCTAAATAATGAAGAAAATCAACTATTCCTTTGCTTGTTAGCATAGTATAATGACGTTTTTGAGGAAAGAAAATAATCTTATTATTACAGACATGACTTGAGAAATCCCAGTTGGGTAGAAGAGTGAATAGGTACTATTTTAAATTTTACTTATGAAGTCTGGGCTACTAGTGGGATTCAGGTGAGAAATACTTTGTAGAATTTTTGCTGGTTTCATGAATATGCAAACAGATGTATTCACAGGGACACACAAATACACTCACACACACACATGCACACACACATACATACACACCATACATACACCTACAAACACACATACACACACATGTACACACATACACTATGCATACACCTACAGATACACACACATATGCATTCACATGCACACACACATATACACATATACACATATACACACCATACAAACACCTAAACATACACACACATACACACACATGCACACATATATATATACACATACACACACATACACACACAAATAAACACACACACACATTAGAAAACATACCTCAAAAACATGAAAAAAAAAAGAAGAAACAGAGAAAGGTTTTATTAGTGATTAGCATAAAGCTTCCTCTCTCAGTAAATTTTATTGATAACTTGCTAATTATCATGGCAATTGATTCAGATTTCAAGACCATAGGGATATTTATTACATCTAAGTGAAAGTAATAAATTATGTCATAAAAAAGAGGAAAGAAATAATAAACAATGAATGAAATGGTACATTCAACACTAAGAGCATCTGTACTTATTAACCAAAAATTGACCTCTTTCTAAGAAGACTTTCCAGATTGGTGAGAAAGGAAAGAATCAAACATTCTTTCCAGTTATCAGAAGAAATTCAACATCAATAACAAATTTCAGGTAGAAATTAAAGAATAGAAACATGTTAAATGAAAGGACAATATTTTATCCTGACTAGTGCCAAGCAAAGAGAGATTCTAAGGAAAGGCATAATATTTAAGATATATAGACAGTGCTTTTATTGGCAAAGAATAAATTAATGGGAAGATTAATATACTGAAAGTTTGTGATGTTTAATATTTTCCCAAACATAACATCATTTGACCAACATAAGAAGAGAACACAAATACACAAACCTAGTTTGATATTTTTAATAATTTGTTCTTAATAAATGACAGAAGAGTATGCACAAATCAGTACTGATGTAGAAATTTTAACAATAGAATTTTTTTAATTTTACAATTATTATTATATTTTATGTATATGTGTGCTTTGCTAACATGTGTGTGTATGTACCATGTCCATCTCTTGTACTCACAGAGGCCAGAAGAGAGCATCAGATTCCCTGCAACAGGACTTATGGTCAGTTATGAGCTCCCAATTGAGTACTAAGAATTAGACTCAAAGTCTCTAGAAGGGAAGCTAGTTCTCTTAGCTGCTATGCTCTCCCTCCAACTTCAATAATAGATAATTTTATTACTTTTTAGAAAATTGTGTTCATTAAGTATAAAATTCACATCTTTTCAAGTACACACAAAATAATAGATAAAGCAAATAGCATCTAATAGAAATAGTGTTTCAAGGACAATTATTTAAAAATGCCAATGGATTTGCAGCACAGGTAATATATGTCTACATATTAATTGACCTTGAAACCAACAAAAGAAAAATAGCAAAATGATATTTAAGTGTTTAGAATTAAAGCATTAAATAATAAATATGGAAAACTTAATAAAAATTAAGAGACAACATGGAAAATTCCCTTTACAAAAAAACTAAATAGCATACAAATAATTAACAACCACAGAATCATTGTCTTTATGCAGTTCCTATATACGGAACCTGAAGAGGTGGCTCGGTGATTAAAAGCTCTTGCTGCAATTGCAGCAGACCCAAGTTCAGTTCTGAGTACCCATTCCAGACAACTCACAACCACCTGTAACTTTGGCTCCTAGGAATCTGACTTCTGGCACCCTCATACATGTGGCACCCTGCCCACCCCCACATACACATGAAAACAAATAAATATTAAAATCAAAAAATTCTACCAGAATGATAAAAAGTATTTAATGACAAAGGAAAAGAAAGAAACACTTCTGTGGCTATGGACTGGTTGGTGCCTTATAGCTGATGGCAGCTTAAACAAATGAAGCGATGATAGGAAACGTCCAGTATTCACCAGGAGAATTTCTTTCCTAGATGCATCCTAAAGAAGAGTTGTTATACTCCTTTATGAAAAAACTCTGTACATTTTAGCCTATGTCCATTACACAGAGCAATAACATTGGATTCTCCCCTAGATCTCATGACCTATGAGTTATATATTCTTGAGCCCTTTAATAGTACCAGCTGTGGGTTCCATGACTTACTGCTGCTATACCTACATATTAAGAGTATCATTTTTTCCAACTATGATTATATACAAGAACATGTAATAGAATATAATAGCTGTATTTCACAGTTATAATGACTAAGCCAGAAAAAGTACAAATACAGTAATTTTTAGCCTTGGTTCAATATACAGTTATGTATATACCTGTTCAACATTCATTTTTATAACAGGATTGTACAAGAAAAATGGAAGTAATATTATGAAGCTCAGGACAGTTCACAATGAGATATCTATAAATTGTAAATGTCAGTTCATATGCACATGGCTGATTTGGGTGACAGTATCCGTTTTGCTACATTCTGTGTGGGTAAGTGGCTGTATGCACACAATACCACTAGCACTGAGAAGACATTTTTGTTGTTTGCCCACTTACCACCACAGACTATGTAGAGAATGTCACAGGGACTTACAATATTTATTTTATGGAATCTACTCTTATTTTATCTTTTAAGATATATTATCATAAGATGAATACATGTTTGCTCATCTTATATATTCAAAGAATGCTGCCCCTTTTAATGAAAATTTTATGGTGCTAAGTAAACATGCCATTGTAATAGTTTCTATTATAAGAAACTATTTACCAGGTTCTGGAACTCATTATTAACCTCTAATAATTTTTAGAAAGTACAATAAGACTAATGTCTAAGGTGAAAGTACTCTATAACTTTACAGTAATATTCATACTATTTTAATTATTATTCAAAGAATTGTCAAAAATAAATACATACCACTTAAGATGATAGTGTGTGCCTGTAACCTTAAGCCCTGAGAGGCTAAGAGAGGAAGATTACAAATTTTGAAGCTAACTGTTGCTGCCTGGGGAGTTTTATGACAGACTGGGCTACATAAAGAAACTTTGTCTCTAAATGAAATAAAATAAAATAAAATAAAATAAAATAAAAATAAGACAAAATAAAGTTTATGTGTCCCAAATTGCATATTCAGTGTTCTACTGTATTTTAAGGTTAACGAATCTGTTTAAACTTCTGGTTGTGACTTTTAATTAATTACATTAACTATTCCGTTTTTAATCATTAAGCATACAGGGCATTCTACAGTTACTTTAAGCCAACGGTACAATTATTAAAAGAACCATGATAATTGTTAATTTCAGCATGTTCTTTTAAACTATTTACACATATATTAAAAGATGTGTTACCAAAAAGGCATTTTTTAATTGGACAACTTTATAACCATATTGCATTCTGGTACCTAATACTGTGCTATTTTTCATTATTTCTAATTTTTATACATATATGAGTACAGAAAGAAAAAAAGAAAGAAAGAAAGAAAGAAAGAAAGAAAGAAAGAAAGAAAGAAAGAAAGAAAGAGGTTGAAACAGGAACTTGTTTCTTTCACTAAAAATTCTGAATCACTGTTTTCCAATTCTGTTTCTTTTTGATAATTCATTTTATTTTAAAACTATAGGCTATCTACCCCATTCCCTTTTTCTTTCATTCTTTCAAACACTTTCATATTACCCTCTTTCTCTTTCAAATTCATGACTTCATTATTCTAATGTTATTACAGACATAAATGTACATGTATATATAAATGTTCCTAAATATAACTGTTCTATTTATAAAATGTTTCTTATAAGTATATGCTTTCAGGGATGGCCACTAGGTATTAGATAACCAGTGCTCTCTCCTCTTCCTTAGGAAAGTCTATTTTGCCAACCATCAGCATTTCATAGCTGCCTGCACATAAGGTTTAGTCCTTGTACAGTTTCCTCTGTTCACTTTGACCAATTTTCAACTACATACTGTGACATTTTAAGAATCAAGATTACATTCCTAACAAAATACTTGTGGCAATGATTCTTAAATAACAGACAAAGGGAAGGGAAGTAATATTTTGATAGGGAATGAAGTGAAAACTTCTGTCCTATCAATGCCTAGGGTTACAGTGATACCATCTGGCACCAAGTCTCTATTTCATGAAAAGAATACCAGGGCAAGAGAATCCACATCCCATCTAATGTGCCATCCATTTGCTTGAATTTAGTAGAATTTATTCCTTTTACATGAATGCAAGTAAATGTAATATATACCATCCAATAACAACTTCATAATCTTGTAATTCTAATTGTAATTAAAACATACTGGTTTGCAACCCCATAGGAAGAACAACAATATCAACCAACCAGACCTCCCAGAGCTTCCAGAAACTAAACCACCAGCCAAAGAGTACACATGGAGAGACCCATGGCTCCTGCTGCAGAGAATAGCATTGTCTGGCATCAATAGGAAGAGAAGCCCTTGGTCCTGTGAAGGCTCAATTCCTCAGTGTAGGGGAATTCCAGGGTGGTGAGGAGGGAGTGAGTGGGTGTGAGGGGAAATACTAGGGGGAGTAAAGATAGGAGAGGGGGATCTGGAGAGGAAACTGGAAAAGGGGGTAATATTTGAAATGTAAATAAAGAAATATCCAATTAAAAAATAGAAGACAAGAGGGAATCAGGCACCATGTACACAAAGAAAAGGAACTTTTTGTACCAGGGTGGGTTGGTGTGGCAGGGATCTCCTCCTTCTTAGAGAAGGGGAGGGAGGATGGAAGAGCTGATATGTGAGGGAGGGAACTGGGAAGAGAAGGGGCTGAGATTGGGATGTAAAGTGAATCAATAAATAAATTAATGGGAAAATGAGGTATAAGTCATAAACAAACAAAAAAATTAAAACTAAAGTTTGAAATGCCAGTGATTCACAGATTCAGAAATTCTGGTGAATCCCAAATGGAATAAACAAAAAGAAACCCAGGTATAACAATTAGATGCAGAGTAGCTCTGACACAGGGGGGAGCTTGAACAAGAGGACTTGTTACACACAAAGGAGCAGAAGCTGCACTATCTTACCGCATAGCGGGGGCCACAATAGGGGAGAAAATACTGCTGTCTTAGAAGTTCACAGATAGAATACTCTTTGAAAAAAAGATGGAAATATTTTTCAAAGGAATAGAAATTGAGAATGTTTTTATCACAGGATCTCATTAAAGAAGATTATAAAAAAATAACAACAATCAGTATAAACCATGGGCTTAAAAATCACTAAACTAGTGAGATAACAATGTCCAGTGAGCCAGGAGATGCTGGAGAAAAAGCATCCCAGGGATTCTGTTTCCTTGTTAAGATGAGGGGAAAGGGATTGGAGACATTTTAAACTGTGCTCTTCCTAATATCTGGAGTCCCTAAAAAGAAACAGAGATCAGAGATAGCAACTTGCAAACCAAATGGGAAAAATGAAAAAAACAACACTCAAGTATAAATTCAGAATTTAGTGAAGAAGGAAAAAAAAAGTAAAAGCAAGCAGGGGAAGAAAGGGAAACTAAAAGATGTAAATAAAAAAGAATAAAAGAAGAGGAAGTAGGAGGAAGAGCAAGAATAAAGAAGATGAGGAGGAGAAGGAAAGAGAGAGAGAAAGAAAGAAAGAGAGAGAAAGAAAGAAAGAGGAAGAAGAGGAAGGGAGGGAAGGAAGGAAGGAAGGAAGGAAGGAAGGAAGGAAGGAAGGAAGGAAGGAAGGAAACTGCTTCTACCTATACCAATAGCTTAAAGAAATGGAAATGGATGGAACTGTTCACTGAGGAGACTGACAATGAGAGAGGATTTGAAAAGCAGACATCCATACTGTTTGCCATTTCTAAGAGGCATACCTGTATTATAAGGAAGAAAAGTGAAAACTTGAACTGAGATGCAAACCCAAGGAGAGCAGGCATAGCCTCATTTTTACTAAGGCAGCAAACAAGGGAAGGCGCTTAGCTGCCATCTGTTTCTCAGCACCACCGGGGAACATGAGAATATCAACACTTCTGGCACAAATGGCATGTTTAGTGGTTGGTAACACCCTTTTAAATGTTACCACTGGGCACTTCCATGTCCTGTCCAGACAAAATGGGGACCTCTTCTGAGCAAAAGTCCCTACTATATCAGAGACGAAGTTACAACCTGAAGACCCATAAAGCTTTTTTTTTAAAGAAAATCCATTTTCTGTGAAACCAGGAGCTAAAGTCCAATTCCAAGAAGAAAATCAGAGTTTTCCTGAGCAAGCAGTCTATGACAATGCACCCCTCAACAGCAGCGAGCCAGGCTACAATAGAAGGGTCAAGGTACAAATAGATAACTTAAGACATCCTGCAGAAAATAGATAACTTAGCCACCCTGTTCATCAGGTGGTTTTGTCCCTCTGTTCAGTTCCTGCAGAGCATGCCAGAAATGTAGATTTTTTAAATAATAACTTGCTGACCCATATGAAAATGCCCTAAGCTTGCTGTAACTACAATAAATACTCTTCACCCTTGACTCAGGGCTCTTATTCTGATCCACTGCCCACTGCCCACTGCAACAGAGATGATGAGAGACCTTGTTCTAGAGCTCCTAATAAAGAGGATTACGTAATTTACATCAAAAGAGAAAAAGAAAAAAAGACAATGCAAATAAAGTGTGACTGAAATTTTGTGAAATGTTGATAATTAGAAGAGGACCTCCTACCATACTGCTCTCATGTGGGGAATCAGATCTTAATTGCTTTCTTCTCTCAGGTCACTAACAGTATCTATCACAACCCCGCAAATCTGACATTAGTCATTCCAAAGGCAAACACAGAATAGATGACAGTATTTTCAATAAAACTTTATTTTACAAACCAGTGGACAGATTTGATTGTCCAACAATACTATATCAAAGACTGCACTGAGATGGAAAGCTAGACCAAAGAATATGACTTCATGGAGATCATTGTTTCTTGTTTGATTTGTGTTTACATAAGTTCTGTGCATGTTTCAAATATTCTCAAGCTGTTGGTTTTCTGACATAGAAATGAGCATGTTAACACCCTTTGTGCATTTTCTTTTCACTGAAGTCTGAGATGTATCATATATATTATATTATAAGTAATATTCTACAAACCAGCAATATTAGCAACTACAAGTATTCAAACTTCACATCTATCCATCAGGATGCAATAGCTTATTTTTAAATTCAAACCGTGAATATCCTCTAACATATTTCATATTTATTCATGAATATATAATTATGTGAAAACACAGGAAAATTCCAGTAAGAAACCAGAAGGAAAAGTACTCAGGGTGCGGCTACTTATTGTGTACAGTGATTAAAGAAAGGTAATTCTAATTGCATTACTTCTGGGTTTAGCTTATTCCTTCTATTAGCTATATTATCATGTTATACTAAAATCTACTATGCTGAATAAATCTCTTATTATTATTCTCTTTAAACTTTTCCATCTAATGAAAAAAAAAATAGTTTTACCAGTTCATTAGAAAATAAGAAACACAGATGTTATTAATGAGATGCCCTTAAAAATTAGACAAACATTTGTACGGAATTTACAAACAGAAATATTAACACATTGTCTGATGTGATTTTTCACATATGTGTTGGGCATACTGCGGGAAGTGAGGATGAAGCACTATACATCCATATGGTTCCCACCCACACCCTTCTACATTCTTGTCTGAGCACATCAGTGAGTGTCCAACTTGCGGCAAGTATCTCAAGCTTTTCATATTGCAAAACGTTTTAATATCTCTAGACACAAATCAGATGTCTATTTGATAAGGTGCGAGAGCAATGATTTAGGGATTCTACTCACATTTTAGGTCATAGGAATCAAGATTGCATATCCCAGTACCCTCGTCCTTTTAGCCTATTTTCCCACATGTCTAGAATTCCTTCAGTGGAATTAACTACTCATTGAGTTACCTAATTAATAATCAGTATTGATTATTTTTCTTCTCTTCCCAATATTTCCCCACTTTCTTACCCTAGGGCAGGTTCTTTTGCCCTCCATATCCTTATAAGAATATTACCTGTCATGGGGCTCATTTAACTCATCAGAATAAGATAAATTGAACATTGCAAGGACCATGGGGGACTTCTCATTGTTCACTTATTTTTAATGCCATTTTGTAAAGTTTATTTTAGAAGTAATACTCCATAAAGTCTGGGAGCATTAATAACAAAACCTTGCTGAGATAACTCTGCCAGCAATTTGCAAGTTTCATCTTGCTTAGCCTTTTCAGTAATTTTATGAACTGGTTTCTATTATTAAACATCATAAAGTGGAAACCGAAGTACAAAAGTGTTGAGGTACCATCCATGGCGTACCCAAGAACCGAGTTCCATGGAAGGCGATCTGGGGCTGTAAGAGACAAGATGGGAGAAAAATGGACGTCAAGACAAAATCCCTCTGCTCAAGGCATCTCTAAGTTTACTTAGAAATCTTTCTTGGTTATATGAGGTTAGACCCCGCCCACACTCAGTCTGTGCAAGGGCCTGGATTCAGTCATAAGTCTCCTGCACTCTGAAATGTCTCAGCAGGAAGCAGGATACTGGTGAGGCACAGCAGACAGGTAGAAGGATCCCAGAGAAGTGCAGATGCAGTTAGCACAACAAAGTAAGCCAGCCTTAGTTGGAGAGCCACACTATAGGTGTGACCTGTGGCAGGTCTGCTCTTAGCCTGGAGCAGGCTGGGGAAGGGGACTACACAAAAGGAGTAAAATAAATTAGTGAGGTTGTATCAACACTGGAAGTAACTGATTAGACTGAAAGTACAAGATAAACTCCTAACTTTGCCATCTGGCAGCAGAGCAAGTCTTAAACTTCAAATGAAATGATTAGTTGTTATATTTTCAACACATCTCTGTAGCAGTATAAAACAAACAAACAAAAAAACAAAAAAACATTTTCAGGGGTCAATAGACTTTATTATTGAATATTTGTCCAGGGATTTTTTTTTAATCCGATTGTATTCTTTACCTTTCTCATTGCCATGACAAAAGCCAAGATCAGGAAGGAAAGGTTGACCAGGTCTCACATTCATCATGGTATAGAAGTTGTTGAAGCAAGTACATGAGATGGTTGGTTGCATCTGGAGTCAGGAAGAAGACAGAGGTGAAAGGTGATGCTCATTGTTCAATTTTCTTTTGATTCAGTCAGGGAACCCATGGGTGAGTACTACCCATATTAGTAATGGGTCCTCCCTACCATGACATGATAACCCTAAGGGTGTAATAGTGGTACTCATAACTTCACAGCAACCAAAATTTGTGTAGTTGACCTCAACACTCAACAGAAGGGAAATCAGGGCTTGTATGAGAAACCTAGATAGTTACATGGTACTACATCATGGATCTTAGAGGATAACCTACTACTGCTAATTTATTAAGCCAGCATGGTTTCTAACAACATTGTAAAGATTTATTTCTATATTCATAGCCATCATGTAGTCACAATCATCATCAAAGAAAATCCTCTTTGCAAGAGTTGAAGACCATTCCAGAAAACCCCAATTGGTCAAATTTCATAGAGCAAGTGTTCCTTTGGTGAACTTCTCCAATTCCTACATCTGCAATACAACTACTACACATAAGATCCATGGAAAAATCACAGAAAAAGGAGCAAGGACCCAAGAGCCAGATGATAAGAAAAATCTGCTGAGAGATTGTCTACTAGAAATGACAGAGAAGCTTCACTCATGAAAACTTAACATATAGCTATCTACACAAGACCTAAATTAACAGAACAACAACAGACATTCTACTATGAAATAGCAAAACCTCAGAAGAGCTACCCAAAACAAAGAACTACATGCAAATAAGGAATGCTGAAAGTGGGGTCCACAAAGATGAGACCTCTTATTGGTTGTCCAATACCAACTGACCAGCCATGAAATTGCATGCACTTATATGAAACATATTTAAAATTATAATATCATGTTTCAATGAAAATAATATACCAGTAAATGGACTGGATATATATATATATATATATATATATATATATATATTCCTATGTAACAGGTGAACCTGCAAGTGATCCAGATATAAAGGAAAGACACTCCTTTATCCTGTTCTCTAATCACTCATAAGCTTAGGCTTTTCCATACCTCACAGGCTTTGAAAGGAAATAATATTAGATGCTGTTGGCTACTAACAAGGTCTCTGTGCCATTACTGTACCCATTGGGTTATTATGTGGAAAAATAGTCTTCCCCAGAGAAGACCACACCAGTTTCCTATCCAATTCCAAATGGCCCTTCATATACATATTAGTAACATTATATGGATGAAGAGTTTGCATTTATATATTTAGGAATACACATACATACACATACATACATATACAAGCATATGTGTGTAACTGTGAGTGTGTGTATGTGTGTGTGTTTGTGTGTAACAATAATCCGAGGAGGCCATGAATTTGAAAGAGAGTTATAGGGGGAGTACAAGAAAGGATTTGGAAGGATGAAAGAAAAGGAGAAAATAATATAAAAATAATTATAATTGAGAAAATAAAAAAGAATCACTCTGAAAATATAAGATTTGGGGCCCTACAGCTGTCTCAGTAGGATGAGAAACTATGGGCATAGGCAAGATGACCTGCTCCCCATCCTTAAATCCCACAGGATGTTAGAAGACAACTGACTCCCCAGCATTGTCTTCTCATTGGCACATGCTCACAGTCCCTTGTATAGGCCTGGATTCACATATGAATTAATAAAACAAGTAAGATTTCATTCAGTCCGGTCATGGCAAAGTATTCAAATCTAAGTCTGTCTCAACAGGGATGTTTGTTTTATGAGCCCTGCTTGCTGTTATCAGAATGAAAAGTTGATCTCTCTTGGAAGAATTCCATAGAACAGTAGCCAGCTATTACAGGGAAGAAGGCATCTTTTAAAAACACCTATATAATCCTAGCCTGTCCTGACTAATGGGCAAAGAAAGTTTGAACAGACTACAGGAGGCGTAAGATAGTCACTGGCCACACTCAGGATTGCCTGGTAGCTTGAATTTTAAACATGCACCAGTTGGCCACTCTGTAACTCAGAGGGGTAACAAAAACAGACTCTGCAGTAACAGACGCCACACAATGACTGCATCCCTTTACTTTGCTGAACAAGTTTATCAAAACCTGCCAAGACATCAGCCCCAATTGAATAAACAAAGCTAAGATCAGTGTCTTTTCCTCAGGGTGCTCTGTCTTTGCCATAGAAGCCGTCAAACTGACACATTTATTCACAGTGCTGATAACCCAGCCACTTTTGTCAGCATCTCTGCCTCTCAGGGGAAAGATTTTTTGATATAGTGTCACACTTCTTGTTTTCAATCGTGGCCAAGAACAAGCATCCTGAGATAGCCTACCCCTGTTACCTCTTTTGAGCCCTCCTTGGGGGACTCCACTATCTGAAGGCTTGGCTGCGGGGCTTTTTAATAGCACACCCCACCTGTAAGGTGACCCCTGTTGATTCTTTTTCAAGCAGGATGTTTTGCCTCTATAATTGTCTCAGGGAGAAGAAAGGTTCCAAAAAGAAAAGAAACACTTTGATCCCAAATGATTCTACAGAGAAGTTTACAGATAATCTTCTCATTGAGAATTTCATTAGACTTTACCTGGCTTCCTTCAGGGAAAGATGTAAGACCAGGATGATATGTCACCTCTCTAGAAGCCCTCTGACCCCTGAGCTGCTGTGGGGTTGCTCTTCTCCATAGTTCTGAACTCCCCTGCATTGTTGCACTTCTCTCCCTCGATTTTAATTTTCTGATTGTCTGCCCTATTGGATTGTAAGGTCTTGAGAGCAAGGACTATGTCTGTGTAATGTATCACTAGAATCTAACTCTGATCAGCCAACAGACGTTTTACTTAAAGAAAAGAATAAATAACACATTTCTATCACCCGGCGGAGTTCTGAAGGAAGAAAAGTAGGGCAAGGATAAGTGAGAACATTTCACCCTCATCCTGACCTTAAAACCTTCAAAGTCATTTGTGGATCAGTTCTGAAACCTCAGTGATATCAGCGAATATTTCAGATGAAGTAAGCTTCTTTAACTATATCCTGTTTGAAGGTTTTTTATTCCCCTAAAACTCTTGTTTCTTGCAAATAATATATTACACCTCTAGATGTAACCATGACCCAGAAGTAAAGAGAACAAAATTATAGTGTTTGATTTTGTCCATAATCATAAATAATTTTACAACCATAACTAATTTGAAAACTCAAGTATAGGTTGAAAATAGGAAGAATGAAAAATAGTCCCATATCTTTGAATTTTTTCTTTATTTTGGTTAAAATAAAACAGTGAGGCTAACTTGTTCTACAACCAGATACTACCAGAGGAAGATGTATATAATAAAAGTTTGCAAACAAAAGGTTTCACTCATTCTTTGCGGAGGATGTGAGTACTGCTTTATATGCAGGTCTTGACTGCTCCATGTGGAGTTACGAGGATTCAGAAGCTACCTGCCATGAATAAACGTAGAATGAAAATCAAATTGTTAGTGTTGAAAGAAGCTTCATTATGGAAAGGGGCAATAAATGTGTGTTTGTAACAAACTCTCTAAAGTTAGTAATGCCCAAAGGGAAATGGAAGAAACTGCAAATATATCCAGAAATGGAGTTCTAAACAAATACAGGAAGTTGACCTCATTATCTGTCAGATGGTTAGGTGTTCATAGTTGCAGGAAAAGTGGCTCCTAACATCTGACTACCTCTGCAGCTGCCAGCACACTACAGCATGAGGAGCCAGGATTACAAGCAAGTAGACACTCAAAGTAAACTGTAGAATCCACTTTACTATCCAATTTTCATCTTGTAAGTGAAGTATTTTAAATAAATATAATGCAGATGGGTTATATAATGCACTATACAAACTATGGAAGTAGTACAAAAATCTAAACACTTTCAAAATGTTTACAGTTGACCCTTTTCCCAGAGGAGTTTCCATGTAAAAAACATGAAAAAATGAATAATCAGAAAAACTCCATGAAACTGTAATCAAACTTCTTGAGCCATCAAGTTAGAATTATCAAGCTTAATATCACCTTCCTAAAGGAAAAAATAGAGATAACTTGAAGGAACCACTAGACTCCTCTTAAAATGTTTTAAAAGGAGAAATTAATTCAGGATCATTGAAATATGAGATCATAAAAGGATACAATTATGTAAAGTTATTACAACAGTCATTTGATTCATCTTATTTTAATCATTCACATTTTATATTTTAGTATTAAGTGATTGTCAGCTCTAAAATTAGTGTTCTTCTACTGTCTTCCTTTCTAATCCCCAATTTTATTTGTAGTAGGACTGTAATATTTTCAAAATTCATTACTGTATATGGTGGTGCTAATCCAAGTGTCTAAACAGATGCTCAAACTGAAAATTCCAAGTGCTCTCAAAAAAGTCGCTTATATTTATTTTTTGCAAAATATTTTAGCCTAATATTTTGCTGAGGAATTTTTTGCTATGGTCTTTTAATTCTGTATATTCAAACTAAACGGCAGGGGTTTGAAGATAAATCTTTCACCTCAGAGTTGTAGAAAGGTGAGCACACTAATCAATATGCCATAGTTTCCCCTTCTACAAGGTGGAAACAGTACGGAACCTATGTATCTGTGGTAGTCCACTCCCCTTCTACAAAATGGAAACAGTTCAGAACCTATGTATCTGTGTTAGTCCACTTTTCTCTTTGTTGTGAGCACAAATCTGTCAAGAAGTCACTTAGAGAATGAATAGGGGTGCATTTTGTCTCACAGTTTGTGGGTAATCAAGGTATGGTAGCAGTCCCGCCTTCTAGCCTGAGTGACATGATCTTGTCATTTCCTTGTTCACCTCTTCTAGGACCAAAAGCGTGAAGTGGGCTACAACCACAATTCCTGTTGTCATTTCCTGTCTGTGAATTTGGTTCCACAATCCCTCCCAAGCAGGTGATCATCTTTTCAAACACATAAGCTTGAAGGAGTCATTTAATATTAAAATTTGATCAAAACTTCATTGAAAGGAAGTGAAAAGATGAATGATGTGACTTATGTGTAGATAGGACATGGTGTTGTGGTTAATAACAGTTTGCAGACATCAGTGGTTAGGCCTTTCTTGTTACTATTTTACTTGTGGTATTTTATGACTTATTTTATTTAATTCTTTATTTGTGTGTGTGTGTGTGTGTGTGTGTGTGTGTGTGTGCACAAATTTTTCTAAATATAGGCACACATATATACTGTCCTCCAGCCATACGCAGGCTGTCTTGAGGCTAGAGTAGGGTATTGATTGTCCTCCTTTAATATTTATCCCCTAATCTCTTAAGGTAGAGTATTTTCATGGATCTGGGGCTTGTTTTTACCTCAGCTAGGGTTTTCCAGCATGCTCCACTGATCCATCTATGTACCTGAGGTCACTGGCATCACCTGTAACTGTACTTTTGCTTCTTTACTGGGCTCTTATATCTACCATCCTTTCCCACTGCAATCTCATCCAACCCACAACACTACATTCTGCTGATTAGGAAAGCTGAGTACCCTGAGGCAAGTCCAATCTTCATTGTGAGGATATCTCCATCCAGTAATCCAGCAAAGAGCAATCTAGCAATGCATCAATCTAGTAGCAAGAACAGCAGCAGGGACTAGCAACAAGAACAGCAGTTGCCACAGCATCTCAGACCTTTGTCATTCATATACACTCTCAAGAGTCCCCTGAAATCCAAACATAGACTATCCTTAGCTTGAAGCATCACACCCCTGCCAGAGCATGAAACAAATCACATTTAGCATCTGTGAACAAATCTGAAATGGCCCTATATCCCACACCTGTGATCAAAACAAAGACAAAAATTCTCCCTATATATACATTTGATACCTTGATTGTTACATGGGTATTAGGATCTAAACTCTTCATGATTAGACAGTAAGCACTCTTTACTATGAAATGATCTCTACAAACTTATTTATTCATTCATTCATTCATTCATTCATTTTTGTAGTATGATCTGGCCCTTTGTTTATCTCAATCTAAAATTCTTGAACACTTTTTTGTCAAAATACAACCCAGTGTTCTGAGATTTTGGTGTCTCAGAAAACTCTATGTTTTTCAAAAGTGTCTATACCTAATGCTTGCGTCTTTTTCCAGTTAAATAAGTTTGATCAACTTTACAATAAGTAGCAATACTCAGATCTGCAAAAGAGTTAGTACTTTTAGGAGTCTGCTTGACACACTTGTGTGGGGAATTGCAGGCTGGTCTCCAGTCAAGCTGAGGTCTGAACCCGATGGTCATAATTCATCTTCATGACAAGGTAGGCGTTCTCTCATGCTCCTGGAACTTCAGCCCCTGCCTAAGGTACCACCTCCCACAGCCCCCACAAGAGAAGCATGGTCAGTAATCATGTAAGCAATGGCCCAAGTTTCTGACCTTCAGGCTAAACTCCTCCCCAGTTACCTAGCTACAGTGAAGACCATAAAAAGGGGTGCTCAGCCCACACCTTGCTCTCTTACTCTTACTCTACTCTTACTCTTATTCCTTTGTCCTCTCACTTCTCTCTCCTCTTCCCTTTCTCTGTCTTCTCTCCTCTTCCTTTCTCTCTCTTTCTCTCTCTCTTTCTCTCTCTTCTCTACTCCTCTCTCTCTCTCTCTCTCTCTCTCTCTCTCTCTCTCTCTCTCTCTCTCTCTCTTTCCTATCTTCTCTCTTTCCCCTGCATTTCTATAATAAAGCTCTTAAACCATAGATAGTCTCTGCCCTTCAAGTTCCTTCTGGTTAGTGTTGGGAACTTCTTCCCCTATTCCCTCTCTCCCACAACTCTGGTGGCTTTAGCAAAGTAGCTCCAGGGGGATCACCAGGCAGGGCTGCCCCTTGATCACCCCCTGAAGAGTGGGATAGAGGAATGCCCACCCAGGTGTAGGGAGCCATTCAACCGCTCCTTAAAGAAGGCATCGACCGACTCAGCTGTACTGGCATAAACAACTCTTAATTGGCATTAGGCAGTGTCAGCTGTGGTTTGATCTTGTGCCCGAGAGAGAGCCATGGGGCAGCCCGAGACCACCTGGTGTATAAGCAAGAGCCACAGGGCAGCCCGAGACCACCTGGTGTATAAGCAAGAGCCACAGGGCAGCCCAAGACCACCTAGTGTCTGAGCACGAGCCCCGGGGCAGCTCGGTGATTGGCCAGGAAAGGGTTTAAATAGCTGCTCCTGGGTTGGCTGGGGTGGGGGGCATTCCATTCTACCACTCCACTCTGCTACTTCACTCTTCTTGGCCCCATTCCGCCATTGCACCATTCTCACTCTGTAACTGCATGCAGGGCCATTCTTCATGGCCATTTGCCGTTTGCCATTTTAAGCTGTAAGTGCATCAAGTTCCTGAGTAAACTGCCTGGAGAAGCCTGGTTGTCTAGCTAGTGTCTTATTCCCTGCTGGACAGGGAAGACGCTGGACACCCAGGGAGGAGTAGATAGGGTAAGTAGCAGCCTTCCCACGCCTGACTGACCAGAGAATAGGGAAACTCTGGCGGGGTAGTGTGCATCTTTTCCTCCCCTACTTTCCCCCTGGGCCACCAGCCCCCCCCCCCCTTTTATTTTGTTCCCAACACACTTGCCGCTGAGAAACCTTGAGATGCCTGTGGAAATCTCTCCTTTTGTCTCTCTTTTTTTTTACGGTCCTAAATCATGGCTTATTAAATGGCCTTTCACAGTTTTCACAATAGACTCATTTCTAATATTGAATATATTTAAAGAAGAATGGTTCTGTCAATATCACTTCAGCTCTCTACATCATCATCATCTTCATTAGTATAAGGATTACATTTATCATATTTAGTATTTAAGTTTGCTTTTAATATACCTGTACATTTACTGTTAATAGGATATATTATTGGTTGTTCCATGACAGTCACCTCATCTCCACTTCAAAGTATGCAAAGGAGGTGTAGAAATTTTTGGTTACTAGCTGCATAATCTACAGCAAAGAATATTAAAGATATGACTTGTTCAGAACCAAATTTCTTAATGCCATGGAGAATACAACAATTACTCAAATGCCTTACAAATAGTGAGTATGTAATACCTAAGGTATTTTTTAGGGATAAGAAGCATATTTTAAAAGGATATATTAGGAAATAAACCATGCAGACCCATAGAGGGGAAAAACAGAACTACTGCACAAGACAAAGATAGTGCCTTTAAGCATCTCAGAACTTACATGAATAATGAAACTTCAGCCTAGGCAGATGGCTTGGTGAATAACATGCTTCCTATACAAACATGTGAATTTCAACCGAACCTCAGCACTCAAATAAAGAAGCCTGAAGGAGAACAAAACTTCTTCAGTCACAATGCTGGGAGTTGGAGAGAGGAGTACTCTACTCTCTCACTCTGAGCAAACCTGCTTGATATGCCAAGTTTCCTAAAGTTAAGATGATTCAGAAAGACACACAACCTCAACTTCAGACTGGCATATGCACATGAATGAGCTACTACACTTGCAAACACCCGTTCTCACGTGTGCACTAGTCACATCCACATCCATACAGACACACACAGAAGAAAAAAGGGAAAAGCATGCTGTGTATGCACAAGACAGATATTAGAGATACACTGAGATATAAAAAGTCAATGACAGCCCAAGAATCTGGAGACTATTCTTCTGTTATTTTAGAGGTGTACTGATGTGTTAAGCTCTACTTCAAATTCTCCCATGGTTCAAAAAACAACGCTCATCAGTTTCTATGAATCAGAAAGGTAAGCCACCTTTTCCAACAGTTCTAATATCATTATTTTTCTTAGAATATAATTTCTTGAAGTAATATTTGTTTGGTCTTTCTGCAGAAATTAAGAATATTAACATTCTACTATATAAAGCATTCCTCTTGGACTGGGTGAGATGGCCAAAAGAGTAAGGGTACATGAAGTTAGGTCCAGTGTTCTGAGGTTGACCTTTAATACCCATGCAAAAGTTGGAGAGAACTGACTGCACAAAGTTGTCCCCAGTCCCCCATACATGTATGTGTCTGTTTCCTAGAATTACTGAAACAAATCGTCTTTTATGTAAAACCTGGACAAGCTCAATACTTTGTTCAAGTTCAGATTTCAGATATGAAATATAGCTGTAGGATACTTCAAGGCTATGAGAAGATAGCCTGGAAATTTTATCTTAACATATTGACAAAATTTATTGTGTTACTGTCTTGTATGTGTGTATCTATGTGTTTCAATTTTCCCATCCCCTAACTGACATATTATCTTTTCTTGTTCAATTCACAAAATCTTAATATTGGCAACAGCTATTGGAGTAATGGAGTGCCTTTTGCTTGAATTTGCACTGGATTTGAGGAAACCCATATCTGATACTGTTAAAGTGGGCAAGAATCTAAGATAAGATAGGCCACAGACCAGAGAGAAAACTACTACCCAAGAGAAAATTACTACTACTACTATTCTGCTAAAGGAACTCAGGAAAGGAGAGGCCTCCTGATGGAGGAATTCATGGATGAATCCATAGAAGACTGACTTGTTCAGTTTTCATCAGAAAAGCCTCTTCTTTCAGTAGATCAGAATCAATATAGAAACCCACAAAGGGACAATGTTCAGAAATTTTTAAAAAATTAGGAGCATTCAGTACTAAATGAACTTTATTCATTAAAAGCTTTCCTTGAAAAGCTCAGGAATCTATGCAGAAGAGGAGCAAATATTGTAATAGTCAGAGATGATAGATGACTCCAAAGAAACAGCGTATTCTAGGGACAAGAGAATTAGTACACATATGAACTCAGAGGCTGTGACAGCATATAAAAGACCTACAAAGACTCAATTCAGACAGGGTCTTGGTACTCAAGGGGAAATGGACACAGAGTCCCACAGCAACCAAGAAGCTATCTACAGTTGATAGTTGCTAGGAAAAGGAAACTATTTTCAAATCAGTGGAGTGTCTATGAGTATGTCATCCACATCCACACTCCAGGGCAGCACTGTACCTAGGACTAGTTGGTCAACACAGAAACTCTATATTTTGTCTTTCATTTTTATATCTATTTTTTCAGATAGAAAGATAAGTAGATTATAGATAGATAGATAGATGATAGATAGATAGATAGATAGATAGATAGATAGATAGATAGATAAAACAAAGTTGAGTGGGTCAGAATTAGAAAGAATCTGTGAAGCTTGGAAAGGGGAAATATACATATATTCACTGAAAACCTTAATAAAATAAGTTAATAACTACAGAAGTAATGGATTCAAAACTATGAATGTATAGGTGTATAGCAGAGTAGTAATGTATTTGCTTAGTAATGACATAATTTTCTCCAGAAAAATATTTCAAACTCACTCTCTTACAGCTCAAAAATAAAACAATATCAAAATAAGAAAATCACTTGTTCATATTTGAGTAGCAATTACATGGTACAAATTAGACCTGTGAATTTCTAGTTTTAAGATACCCTATCATCCCAATGACCAACCTGCCTTTGGATTTTTCAGTGAGGTTATATAAACTGTGTTAAGAAACATCATGAGAAGTCATGAGAGGTTCTTGTTTTAGACTGAGGTCCTATGACCCAACACACCAGATCTTTTTTTTTTTTTTAAATGCCACATAACCTAACTGACCCTTGGAGTAGTGGAGAGACACCCAAACAGATGAAGTTTCCCATTTAAGCCATAAGCTTGTCTTCCTGAATACATGTGAGAAGCAAAGTGTCTCTGTTTTAACTCTTATAAAAAGCCTTGCCTAACATGCACTGATCAGCTCTAGCTGTTATTGTTTGATGCCCTTGCTATTACTTTACACAGCCCACCATTCCGTCAGTCGAAGTGAGTCAAGAGTCCTTTTCACAGATGTGAAGTTGCTGGATTCATAATCCCAAATGCACACCAATTAGATTTATATCCAAATGTGCTGTGACTCTGCCTTTTGGCAACATCTATCTGCTGGTTCTTCTAACTTGCCTTAGATGCAACTGCTGACTCAGGGAAGGTTTGCAGAAGGAGTTGTTCATTGACATCATGAGTTATCGGCCCATCATGCACACAGCCTATCTGTCCCTAATGGTCCACAGTAACCTGGCATGGATTTATGAGAGTCCGTTGATTCCCTTAACCTGACATTCCCTAGAGTCTGCACTAGATATAGAACATCATGTGAAAAGAAACAATAAATTGATAGCTATTTGCAACACTAAAAGTAACACTTTTCCAGAGCAGTATTGGATAGAATTTTGTTGACAGAAATGACCATTATTCAAAATAAACTTAGCATGAATATAATCCATCCAAATAGGAAAATTGGAAAGGAAGGAAAATAACAATAAAATAATAAAATGCTCATTCCCTTCTCCACTTATTTAAAGGATAATCCTTTTACTTCTCAAGGCACTTTGAATAGAATTTCTTTTACCTTGTTGATTTGGGATCCATATAACCAGATCCCCTTCTGGTAGCTATTAGAACCAGATACTCATTTCAATATGAAAAATTAAATTTTAAAACAAATATTACAGAAAAAAAATCATCTAGGAGCAAGTGAAACAAACAAACAAAAAAAATAAAGTCTTCTGTTTGAAGAAGCTTCATGCAAGCCCCCAGGTTCCATTTAGAGTAGCTTGAGTGCTTTATTCATGAAGTTGGCTTCCAAAGTCCTCAAAGACTATCTGCTTTTTCAGATCTGCAGAGAAGCCCTCTAATTCCCAGTATCAAGGCTACAGCAGAGCCTGTGATCTGCAAGCAACCCAGCTCATCAGCATTAATTATTGCTGAGCCAGTCATGTAAACAAATGCAAGCAGAAATCTTAAGCATCAGCCTCCGTGTGGATGCCACCTATTTCTCTGGCTGCTCATTCCCAGTTTGCCTACAGCTCTCTTCTCTCCTGTGAGCTGTTGGCTTTCCGGGCTTCTGAGCACCTCCTATTCTTTTCTTGTGTTTTGCTTTCTCACTGGGTGGGCACATCTGCTTTCCTGGCTTTAGCTAAATTCTCTATTATAATGAATTCTAATTAAACATTTCAGCATCAGCCCTTTTCAGCCACCCTACACCTGTATTCCTGACTTCCACAAATGAAATTCAAACCACTATTTGAAAACAGGTTCAAGCTGTTCTCTTCTCTGATCCACACACCTCACTCCCCTCCAGCTTTCTTTCTGATTCTCAGCCAAGGTCCCCCGACAATGGCTTAACTGAAGTTTCTAAAAAGAAAACATCAGGGGTAACCATGATTCTAGGCTCTCCCTTCTGTCAACACTATTTCAGCACAGGCAGTCATCAAATCAGCTCGACCTTGTCACAGAACCCTCTACAGTGGTTTCTAATTAGAAACTGTGACTGAATGTTAATTTCTTTTAGTGACCTATCTGATTCCTGGGCCTGATCAGTCTGTCCCTACCGTTACTCATATACTTGCCTTTCAGATAGCCCTGAGGCTACTTGTAATTTGATGCTAATTCAGTTCTCCCTGAAGGGGTTGCCAACAAGGAATGAGTCAGCACTCAGGTAAATTGGTAAAATAGAGGCTAGTACAAGTGATTGGGCAGAGAGAGGGAAGGTGGAGCTGAAAGTTGGGAGAGAGAAGAAGAAGGTCTGAGAGAGAGAGGAAAGAGGAGCAGAAGAACCTGGAGAAACCTCAAGTTGTAAAGGGCCTCATAGACGGGGAAGATGGTAGTGTGGTAGATCTGTCCAATCTAGGCACTCAGCATGTATTCATATTAATTAAGTTGTGTTTTCATTGCCGGGACATATTTGGGTTGGAAAATTACCATAAAATACATGTTATCTTTTTTTTTTCCAATTTTTTTATTAGATCTTTTCTTAATTTACATTTCAATTGCTATCCCGAAAGTCCCCTCCCCCTCCCCCCTATCCCCTCCCCCCTCCTTCTGGGCTGTTAAGATGACTTTTCTCTTAAACCACTTGTGAGTGAAAGAAACTCCGTGTTCTAGTTATAGAAGCCTCATTAAAACACGCAGACATGGGGGCTGGTGAGATGGCTCAGCGGGTAAGAGCACCCGACTGCTCTTCCGAAGGTGATAAGTTCAAATCCCAGCAACCACATGGTGGCTCACAACCATCTGATCTGGCTCCCTCTTCTGGAGTGTCTGAAGACAGCTACAGTGTACTTACTTATAATAAAATAAAATAATTCTTAAAAAAACAAACAAAAAAAAAAAAACAAAAAAACAAAACAAAAAAAAAACACGCAGACATGACAGTGAAGGCAGACTTTGGGCCTCCCTGACCAGCCCACCTTAATTACCTATTTGGTGAATTACAGGCCAGTAAGGGACACTGATTCAAAAAACAAGGTAGACAGCTTCTAGGAGGACACTTAATTGTTGATATCTAGTCTCTGCACACAAGCAAGTATACACACATACATACAAACAAAATGATGATCAAATATTTCACCCCCTTTTTTTTTTCAAAATTGTCGTAATTAATTTTAGTTTGGAACATTGACAAGTTGCTTTTTGAAACATATGTTTGATTCATGTTGATGTCAACCTAAAGCAGTTTAGGCTCAAATTCAAGAAATGGTCATTATTTACATCCTAGACATTAACATGTAATTTCATTCATGAATTTTACAGTTCAGGAAAACTAAATCTTGTATACTGCTCACTAATGTGCCTTAACAGTTGTCATACAGCATAAGTAGAACACATGATTGCTGACTGGATGAATAAACAAGATGTTTAATACAGACAATGCTTGCAGAGCAAACAACATCTCTCTCACCTACTTATTTTTTTTAAATTATTGGATATTTTATTTATTTACATTTCAAATGTTATCCTCTTTCCCAATTTTGCCCCCAGAGACTCCCATTCCATCCCCCCTCCTCCTACTTCTATGAGGGTGTATCCCCATCTACCCTCCCACTCACTCCCACCTCCCTGCCCTTGAATTCCCCTACACTGGGGTATTGAGCCTTCACAGGACCAAGAGCCTCTTCTCCCACTGATGCCCAACAAGGCCATCCTCTGCTACTTATATGGCTGGAATCATGAGTTTCTCCATGTGTAGTCCTTGATTGGTGGTTGAGACCCTGGGAGCTCTGGTTGATTGATATTGTTGTTCTTCCTACGGGGGTTGCAAACCCCTTCAGCTCCTTCAGTCCTTTCTCTAACTCCTCCATTGGGACCCCATGATTAGTTCAATGGTTGGCTGTGAGCAACCACCTCTGTATACATCATGCTCTGGTAAAGCCTCTCAGGAGACAGCTATATCAGGCTCCTGTCAGCATGCACTTCTTGGCATCCACGATAGTGTTTGCATTTGATGATTGAATATGACCTTTGTCTTCTAGGGTTATGTCCTTGTTCTTCTAAACCTGGCTAATCTTTTCATTGTTTTCTCCAAAATTCACTTTGTTTGACCTTTCAATAGCCACTTGCTATTCTGTAACGTGACAAATATTCACTGAACCTACATTCAAAAACCTGTTGCACAATAGAGAGGAGACAGAATCTAATACAAACAAGTGCATGTTACTATGTGCCTTTATTACATGTTTATATGATGTAGTTTTGGGTCACTTTCCAAGAACTTGGCACATTATATCACTCCAGATCACTTACAGCCACTGTATTGATTTGTGAAACATCTCCATATTAGAATCTGCTTTTCTACCAACTATATTAACATTAAATTGTCGTATATGCACATAAAGTTCACACACTTGCAAGCAAATAGTAAATTGTAAGACAAAGTTATTTAGTTTATATATAAAAGTCATGATAAGAGTACAAAGTGGAACACTGTTCCCTGCTCTGTTATCTGATCCTTAGGGTGATTTGGTAATCTCACTGTGTTAGTCAACATCATGTTTTAATGACATAGCTGTAGAAGTACTTACAAAAGAAAGGAAGTTGTTAGAGTTCATGGTTTTGAATGTTGTAGTTCCTTTGCATTGGGCTTTTGTGAAGGCAATGTTTCATTGGCAGATCCTTGTCATAGAGCAAACAATTCACATTGAAGCAGAATGCAAAAGTAGACTGAGGACCCAGGGTAATATCATTTCTTTTTTTAATGCTGTCCTAGCAACAAAGGCCAGCAACCAGATCTCACCTCTCAAATGTTTAATATCTACCAAGAACCATGGGAAACAAACCTTTAGCACCTAGACCTTTATAAGACAGTTATCCAACACACATCATCTTTTCTACAGTGATGGTGGCATGTTTAACATTGGCCTCATTGGTATCTTTGTTCATCTGGAAGGACTTAACCTGCTTTATGGAGTTATATTAGGTTATTAAGATATTATGGTATTAGTACTTTTGGGTGTTTATTAGCTATCTTCTGATTTGCATATTTAAACGTATAATATTGAAAATAATCAGGGTAGATGGGATAAGCAGAAAATAAAGCCAAGCCTGAACTAATAGAAGTTCAAAGGAGAATTTTTCTAAAAAGTCCTTGCTACATAAAACTGGAAGGAAAGAAATTATTCCAGAATTGCCTCCCCCCCAGCCTCCACATGTGCACCATGACCTTGAAAGCAGGTATGTATACATGTGCACATGAACATGCACACAGTAAATATAAAATAAACTTTTAAATAATGAGTTAGTATATTTGTATCTCCTAGAAAGTAGATGTCAAATTCAATGTGTGTGTGTGTGTGTGTTTGTATGTATATTAATTTTGTCAAACTAGAAGGGAAATATTTCTATATTAAGGAAAGCAAGAAATTATATGAAAATTCATTCAATGCTCATATCATTTTGTTGAATATAACATTTTAACATATGGAGAATTGTTTATTTAAGATGGAAAATTATAGGTTGCATTTAATTTATACACTCTCATATACACAACATATATTGTATTTTATTTGTATTCAACCTCAATAATTTTCTCTAATTCTCTCCTGCATTAATCACCTTTCTCTGCTCAGATAGCCTCATTTTTTGTGGTATATAATACTATATAAAGTAAATTTATGTATACTATATATAATATATAGCTATATACTGCATATAACATGTAATAGTATACTACATATAAAATATGTAGTATACTTATTGATTATTTATACAAAGAATCTATGAATAAGAGTAGAGAAATTAATAGAATGTATATTTTCACAGTAAAATATATAAAATTATTTTAATATATATTGTTAATTTAAGTTAAACTATTTGTCTTTCATCTAGATTATGAAATGTTTGAAAGGAGTAGATAACAGGCATATGGCCACCTCTGTAATTCTGCAGCTCTGAAGGGGTGAAGAGAGGTAAAATCCCCACTTCCTGCTTTCTACCACTGGCTGACCACAGCAGTGTTCAATTCAGTTTTTAAACTTACTGTTCACGGGCACTTGACACCATCTGCATTCCTTCTGTTGCTGTTCCAGAGATAACTTAGGAAGTATACCATAAGAGCCTCAACAGAGCCAGACTGCAAGATCTGTTCGAGCCAATTGTGGTGAACTTAGCATCTCAAATAACAACACTGTCTAGGACAGTCTTTTGTAACTGCTTGGTTATAGGATGAGTTCTCTTCCCATATAAACTCAGGAAGGAAAATTGATCAACATTCCTAAAAACATGGATTTTAACTGTGGAGTATGTTTAAGAAGAGAGAGTTTAACTTTAACTGGCTAACTGTTTTTTGTTTTGTTTTGTTTTGGTTTGTTTTACAGCTGTTTTCCTTGTAAAAAAGATCTCATAATCTTGACATAAAGAAGCCTTGAATAATTAACATATTTCCAAAAGTAAGGTGCATGTTAAGGCAAGGCATAATTTTATAACTTTAATTTCAATGCAAAAATCATGATAAATATCTAGAAAAATAAACAGAGAACAACCTAAAACATTGAAGGGAGAAAATTTGAAAAGAGTTCATTGGCTAATAATTACAAGTTATCACTGTTATATTTACTAAATGTGTCAGTTTTATTCTTCCTCACTACCTTAGAGAAGCTCTAAGAAGGGAGTTTTCAATGAGTTCAAATAATCTATTCATGTCCCCAAATAGATACAGATGTAAGATTTTAATCAATACTGACATAAGTCAAGAGAGCATATTCTTTCCAAAATAGGTTGCTGCATATACAGTATGCCATTCATGAGTTTTGCAACCAACTTGAATTTATGTTAAAAGTTAAATTCCAGGACTCGGAAGATGTAATTCTGTAGGTAATGTGTTTGCCTTTTGCAAGCATAGTAACCTGAATTCAGACACCAATATCCACATTAAAACAGCTGGGCACCGTGGTGTGTGCTCATGATCCTGGCACTGAGAAGGATTCGTGGGATCATGTGCCAGCAAGACTTGCATAATTGGTGAACTCCATGCTAAGGGAGATCCTGTTTCATAAAACAAGACAGACACCACCTGAAAAATAAAACCCAATTTTATCCTTTTGCATCCACATTCAGGGACAAATATATACAAGTTAAATTTTAATTTTAAGAAGTTGGTAAAAATAAGTGAATACTTTTTTTTTTCTTTCTTTGAAATTGAATCCTATACTGGGTGGAAAAGATATTCTATGATAAAGCAAAGAGTCACCAACCATGTAGGTTCCAGGTTCACAGATTTTGATGATGAAAACCATTCTTCAATGTGACTGATGCTACTTACATAGGGTTTATGCCATTGAACTTGTGGTTAATAATGGATTACATAAGCCATATTGTCTGTGTCCTCTAAAGAGGGTTAGTAGCTTAGAGCACCAGGTAAAATTTAGTCAGAAGTGCTTCTTGTGTTTAAAAGTTGTACTTTTAATCTTAGCTAACATTACCTGCATAAGCATAGAACAAACTCTACCCTCCCTTACCACCAGCAAGTAGGTTTCTATTGTACTTAATTACCTGTTCAATGAAACAGTAATAACTGGTATGATGGTATAATCCTGCATTCCCAGTGCTTGGATGACAGAGACAGGAGCTTACAATTTCAAGGCCAGTTTGTGCTACATATTGGTTCTAAATCGAAATTATTTTATATATAACAAGACTCTTAGTCTCAAAACAAACTTTCTTTTCTTTGGTTCCCTGATTGACATGTTAGATGCATGAATACAGAGACCATGACTGCTCTGTTCAGTTTGGGGATGAATGGCTGCATAAATAATGTTCACTGGGGATTTACATACATGCTTACTATTTTCCCTTAGTAAGACCCTAGTAAATTCAATAAAGCTTTAGCCTAATTACAGACAGACAGACAGACAGACAGACACACACACACACACACACACACACACACACACAGAGAGAGAGAGAGAGAGAGAGAGAGAGAGAGAGAGAGAGAGAGAAATGGAGTCCTGTACCAGTGAGTCAATTAAAAATTTCTTGGTTCATGATTTTGTATACAAACATGACATTGCTTTTGGCTCTGTGTAAGTCTGAATCATTTTCACATCATCAACTGAATGAAGTCATAGGATAGCTCTTTTGGCCAGGTCATAGCAATACAATTTACAATAGGTTTACCTTTCTTATCACAATGATTTCTCATGCTACAAGGCTTCCAAAGCTACAAAGTGAAGCTAATTTTGGGATAAGGAACAACAGTCTCCAATTAAGTGTTAAAGCATTAGTCAATTCGAACATGGATCCAATAATTCAAATAAAACATTTCCTACTTGAAAGCACTGAATTTTTTAAGAGTAGAGGTGCATGTGATGAAAGTATCTCAAGTGTCTCTGAAACAAAGATGGAAACCAACAGTAATTGCTAGATCCAAGAAATGAGAAATTTCAGCAAATATTGACTCTGATGTGTAACATCATTAGAAAAATATTCACTAGAAAAAATTCAAAATGAAATACATTTTATGAAATGACATAAATAAAAATTTTTACGGTTGGATTCAGGAAATGGGTAGAAATCATTCCTCCTTCACAATTCGAAAGACCACTGTCAATGCTGAGTTACACATGAGGACCCTTGTTCATATTCTTACAATGATTTTTCAAGATTAGTTTTGGAACGTTTTTGTCCTGAGTACTGTATTTAAAGCATTTCTTTTTTTTTTTTCTTTCCTCTCTTTATTAGATATTTTCTTCATTTACATTTCACATGTTATCCAGAAATTTTCCCTTACCCTCCCGCGTCCCCGCCCTGCTCCCCTACCCACCCCCTCCCACGTAATGGCCCTGGCATTCCCCTGTTCTGGGGCATATAGAGTCTGTATGACGAAGGGGCCTCTCCTCCCAATGATGGCCAA
>LR749652.1:0-41973 GCA_902729485.2 Mus minutoides
TTCTTCTTCTTCTTCTTCTTCTTCTTCTTCTTCTTCTTCTTCTTCTTCTTCTTCTTCTTCTTCTTCTTCTTTTTCTTCTTCTTTCTTCTTCTTCTCCTCTGCCTCCTCCTCTTCTTCCTCCTCCTTCATTTTTGAAGGGAGGTCACAGGGTTGGGGTGGGCAGACCTGAGAGGACAAGGAAGTAAGTGTGATGGGTACGTGATGTGAAATTCCCAAATAATCAGTAAAAATATTAAGTTGAAAAAAATACATCAGATGCTTGATGAGCGGTCATTTCTGGTTTGTTTTGCTTGTTTTTGAGACAGGGTTTCACTATGTGGCTGTATCCAGCCTAGAACTCAAAGGGATTCCCCTGTCTCTGCTTCTGGGTGCTGGGATTATTTATTTGTTTGTTTGTTTGTTTATTGGTTTTTTTCAAGACAGGGTTTCTCTGTATAGCCCTGGCTGTCCTGGAACTCACTCTGTAGACCAGGCTGACCTCGAACTCAGAAATCCACCTGCCTCTGCCTCCCAAGTGCTGGGATTAACATGCCTGCCAGTCACTGACACAGAAAAGTGACTTGGCTCAAGGACATGCTGGCCACCTACCCTGTTTTGTTCTGTATGTTCTAAGTGAGGTTTGCTAACCTTAAGATGTTTCACAAAGAGTTCAAGGCCAGCCTGGTCTACAGAGTGAGTTCCAGGACAGCCAAGGCTACACAAAGAAACCCTGTCTCAAACAAAACAAAACAAAACAAAACAAAATAAAACAAAACAAACAAACAAACAAACAAGTTCCACAAAGCTTTAGGTAGGACCCATCAAATCAAAGGTCCATATGAACTGTTATGTCTAAAATGACTGGAATCAGAGCTGACCACCAGGCAGCCCTTCCTGCACCTATGAGTGGGCTCACTGTGGTTTTTGTGGCTGACATTGAAGAACGCTACTAATAAGCCCAAAAATTATGATTGTAATACTCATGCTCTGTTATCTTAATGTTCTGAAACACCCCTGTTCACCACCTATCCACCACCCCCTTACCTTACTCAGGACCAATCAGCTTAAAGATTACTGATAATACTTTGCCTAGAGAGCCAGCTGCTCCCCTCCTTGCCCTTTAAACTTTTGAACCTGATTTTTCCTATAAAAAGTCTACCCTGAAAGCAGACTAGCACTGCAATTAGCCTCCCGAGTCTTTTAGTGGTTCTGGATTGCCAGTATTGTGGTGTGCATTCATTAAACTATTCTTGCTTAACTGAGATCAGTGTTTGGTTTGTTTGGCGATTCCTGAGCCCCAACAATACCGTAAGGCGTAGTACCGAAAAAGATAAAGAGAACCCAGAGAGACGGGCCCCATGGCAAAAAGCACAGGCTGCTCTTCCAGAGGGTTCAGGTTTGGCTCCTAGCACCTAGATGGTGGCTCACAATCATCTGTAACTCTAGTTCCAGGTGATCTGATGTCCTTTCTCCACCTCTGTACGGAGCAGGCAGCAGGCACCCACATGGTGCAGACAAAAACATATTCACATAAAATAATAAATATTTTTTAAAAAGTCAAAGCCCATCAAACTGTCCTGAGAGAATTCCCCTTCCTTCAGAGGGCTAATTTGTGAACTTCCCCTCTGTTTCTCTGCCTCCTCTTGAAGAGTATTTTAACTCTTCTCTACTTCTGGTCAGTACCTTTACTCCCACACCTTTGGCTTATCCCTGTAGCTCCAGGCAGAACAAGCAAGTCAGAGTGAACACGCTGGACCCAAGGTCACAAGCTCACCTGCTTTGGTGCCTGAGGCAGCTCCAATTGCCAAGCTTCTGTAAAGCTTGGGGTGAGGGGACACCTGAGAGCAAGGGCAAGAAGCTGTTCTGTAACAGCCCAAAGGGGATCCGTCTCTCTCTGAGCCCTCACTACCCCCTCCTATAGCTGCCCTTCCTTGTGACACCAGCCAACACATGTGATCTTCCACCCAGCATCTGGATTGAGATCTCCCTGAGAATTTTCTGGCCCAGTCTTCTTCTTTTTTTTTTTTTTTAAGATTTTATTTATTTATTATATGTAAGTACACTATAGCTGTCTTCAGACACCCCAGAAGAGGGCATCAGATCTCATTACGGATGGTTGTGAGCCACCATGTGGTTGCTGGGATTTGAACTCGGGACCTTCGGAAGAGCAGTCGGTGCTCCTAACCACTGAGCCATCTCGCCAGCCCTTGGCCCAGTCTTTACAACAAAAGCTGTGCTTATTGGAAAGGAGAAGGTTGTCAATCTTCACCATCTTTCCTTGTTGAACTATGAGCATGCTTAGTGGGTTATATCCTTTTTTTTTTTTTTTTTTGTCTGAGAAAGTATTTTTTTTTCTTTTTTTTGAAACAGGCTCACACTTTGAGAGGTCTTTATTTTTTTTTTTTTTTATTGTTACTACTACTACTATTATTAATTTAGACAAGGTCTCAGTGTGTTACCCTGGCTGACCTGGAACTCACTATGTAGACCAGGATAGCCTTGCACTCACAGAGATCCACCTGCCTCTATATTGAATTCCAGAGATTTGTCTGCCTGTCTCCTAAGCACTGGAATTAAAGGTATGTGCCACCACACCTGGCTAAAGAGTTTTCTTAATTTTTAAAATTGACATGAATGTGTACTTTGCCTGCAGTTCTAAATCACTAAGACAACTCTCCGGGCCACCCGCAAAATTTTAAATTACAAGCCTAAATATATCCCGTTGCAAATCAAGTCCACAAATGGTAGAAACTCAGTTATCCTGTGCGTCCCTGCGTCTGCAGCAACCTTCCCTTAGGTGGTGCTGCTTTTGCTGATCTGAAAATACTCAATGGAATATACCAGAAAGAGCTGGTATGATGTGAGGGCACACACCTTTAATCCCAGGACCCAGGAGGCAGAAACAGGCTGTCTGTGTGACTTTGGGGCCAGCCAACGCTACAGAGTGAGGCCCTGTCTACAAAAAGAAAAAGAAAAAAAAGAAAGAAAGAAAAGAAAAAGAAGAAAAACAGACCAGAAATAAGTTGTAAGTTTTAATCAACTTCCAATTGTTACAATTCTATTTTATAATTATTGTTGTTAATCTCTTACTGTGCCAAATTTATAAATTAACACTTTACCACAGGTATATTGTACATGTGGAAAATAGAACATGTGGGGCTCACTGCTTCTCAGTTCTGGGTGCCCACTGGGGGTCATGAGACACACCCCCTGTGAGGAGGCGCCACTGCACAAACCCGCCGTACGAATCCACGAGAGTGTTGTATTTCTGAGTGTTGTGTTTTTGACAAACCACATTCCTTAACACCACAGCAGGAAAAAATACAAATGTCTCTAAACAAATTAGAAAGAGGCCAACCTTCTGATTAAACTATGAATTTAATTTCTGTCACCATATCAAATATATCACAGCTGCCTTCTCCACACATTATTAATTCCCACAGCTAGAGTAGGGGAAAATAATTTTTAAGAATCAGGCTTTTTAAGACCACTTAATTGAAGCAACACTATAACCTAGTGAAGAGAGCTGGTTGTTATCCCTTGGGATAGGGTGTTGCCACCACCCAGGCTGGCTTTGAACTTTTGACCCTCTTGCTTTGTCACAAAAGTACGGGTAACAGGCAAGTACCACCAAAGCGGGCAAAATTACTTTTTTCTCTTAATACTAGTGGCTATGACAGTCACTGGAGAACTCTGAGCAGTGGACTCAACGCTAGATTTCTTGAGCTTGTCTACTCGTGAGAAACCTGACTCCCACGTGCAGCTACAACTGAGCGCCCCACTGTCTTAAGATTTCAGCAACGGCCCCTCACTGCGCATGCCCAGCATCTATGTGCGTCCCTCGGAACTCAAGTGGCCATGAAGACCTGGTTCTAAGGCCAACTGCTCTGGCCTCACTCAGGCTGCCTCTGCTCTAGTGTTCGTTCCCATGGAGACCACAGCTGAGTAACCACGGAGCAGCCAGCCAGTCACCTCTGGCACCATAACCTGCTGCGGTTATGATTTGTGTTGCTTAGCGCTTTTAAGGCACTCAAAGCTCTCTGACACCCAGGACCTGCTCATCCTTGGCTGCATGCCAGGAACTTGAACTTGACAAAGCTATAGAGCCAAGACCCCATCCTCAACCTAGGAGATTCCATTCTCTGGATGTCGATCCTGAAGCTCTTGAGGCTGGCAATGTAGCTCAGTGGTAGAGCATTTGTCTGGGATACTCGAGGTCCTGGGTTTAATCCCCACAGTACACAAAAATAGATCTCCTCATATGAGGGCAAGTTTCTCAAGTTAATAGCTTATATATTTGGTTCCAAATCACAGGATATCTCTGTTTCTATCTCTGAATCTATCCCTGATAAAGCCAAGGCAGAAGCAATCAAAAGTCACATTCTTAAAGTCAGGACTTCAGGCTTGAAAACATTCTCATCAAGAGTATAAACTGCCAGGAGCTGGGAAACGCCTGTATCTCAACACATAGGAGGCTGAGACAGGAGGATTGCTGTGATTTCAAGACCAGCCTGGGCTGCATAATGAGTTCCAGCCTGGGGTACAGACTAAGATTTAGTTTTAACATCCCCCAAAGAAGAAAAGAGAGAGAAACAAAAAGATTACAATCTAAACAAACCCAGGCCCGCACCAGCCCACTGACCCCAACCCAGGTGTTTATCAAGTTCCAGGTGACTCTCAAAACCGACAAGCCTGGGAAAGTCCAATGTTTCTCCAGTTATCAGCCAAGCCTGATGTGAAGGGCCTGGAATCAAATCCCAGGCCCTCCAGAGGCTGAGGCAGGAGGATTCCACCTGGACAACTTAGTGAGACCCAGAGTCACAAGAAAAACCACAAAGGAGGGCAGGGGATGTAGCGGAGCTCAGGAGGAGAGCGCTTGCCCAGCATGCACGGGGCCTCGGGTTCAATCCTCCTGCACCGCCCCCAAAACCAAAGAGTGAAGACGTTCTGACGGAAGAACACCTTCTCCGGGGAACAGGAACGATGTGTTTTCTCATGACCCACATGAGGAGTGCCGGGAAAGGTTCAAAATCCTCTCTGCTGTCTCGGTCCTTCGAGAGCAGAACGCTCCGGGGAGGGGCAGTGCTCAGTTAAAGCTCCGTCTTAAGCCTTTCATACAGGTCGTCCTGATCAATCATTTCCTCATTGCCGTTCCAACGGTGGTAGGCGAGGAGAGCCGCGTTGTAGCCGGCAATGGCGCTCATCTCCATGCAGCTGGCGGCAAACTCGATGCCGTTGAGGTAATAGAGTCGGTCGTGGAGGATGATGGAGGGACACTTCTGAGGAGGCTCGTAGTGAGGATAGGACAGCCACGGCTTCCGCACTGCATAATCATAGGACAGGAAGAGCTTTGAAATTTGTTCTTTGGTGAGGATGTCCTTGGAGAAGGTCTTCCACACGTGCATGCCATCCACCGCGGGTGGGGGACCCTCCTTCTGTCTTACAGAGGCCACAATGGACAGGCTGTTGATAAACATATCCGAGTCATCAGTGACAAGAATTGCGGAGAGGCCAAACTGATCCTTGGGTCTGGAGCTGAAGAGAGTGGAATTGAGTTCTCCTTTGATGAAAGTTGTCACCAGCTGTTGATATGGGTCACTGAATTCCTCGATGGGCGGATCAAAATTTCGGAAAGTTATGTTGGACATCTTCCGGTTCAAAGGAGCAGCCACGAGGACAATGTCGTAGAAGTCAGAGTGGGTCTCTGATCCTGTTTTATATACCACTTCATACATCTTGGTGGGGTTTCCTAGAGGGCATGGGAAAACATGCAGTTCCTAGTGCTTCTAACACTCAATTTCAGGCCTTCTACAAATAATTCTGTCGCATTGTTGGTCTTCTTTGTGTACTCCTACAAGAGTGTGTCTGTATTTGGAGGCCAGAGGCTAACCTCAAGCGTCAACCCCCAGGAGTTACCCATCTTGGGTTCTGTCTTTCTCTTTTTTTCAAGATTTATTTATTTGGGCTGGAGAGATGGCTCAGCAGTTAAGAGTGCTGACTGCTCTTCCAGAGGTCCTGAGTTCAATTCCCAGGAACCATATGGTGGCTCACAACCATCTATAATGGGATCTGATGCCCTCTTCTGGTGTGTAGTACAGCTACAGTGTGTACTTTTTTTTTTTTAAGATTTATTTACTTATTATGTATATGGAATTCTGCCTGCATGCCAGAAGAGGGTACCAGATCTCATCATAGATGTTATGAGCCACCATGTGGTTGCTGGGAATTGAACTCAGGACCTCTGAAAGAGAAGACAGTGCTCTGAACCCTTGAGTCATCTCTTCAGCGCCCAGTGTGTACTCTAATAAACAAATCATAGAAAAGGATTTATTATTATTATTACTTATAGAAATGTTTGTCCATGTGTATGTCTGTACCAAGTATATGTCTGCTGCCCATGGAGGCCAGAAGAGGGTGTCGGATCCTCTGGAACTGAAGTTACAGGCCACTGTGAGCTGCCATGAGGGTGCTGGGAACTGAACTTAATTCTTTCATCAAGTGCTCCTAACCCTGAGCCATCTCCTCAGCCTCCCACCTTGTTTATCTCTCACTGTAGCTCACCAATTAAGCTAAGCTGGCTACCAGTGAGCCCCAAGAATTCCCCTGCCTCTACTCCTCCCAGCTTTTACCACAATTACAAGCACTTGACCAAAGGCCCAGCTTTGTATGTGGGTGCTGGGATCAAAGTCCAGTTCCCATGCTTGCCTGGCGAGCAAGCACTCTACTGAAAAGGCTCTCGTCTTCCCAGCCCTGCTAGAGGAACACATGGGGTGTCCTGTTCTACTGCTCTTTGCCTTATTCCCTCGAGACAGGGTCTCTCATTAACCCGTAGCTAGCAGCAAGCCCCAGCGTTGTCTATACTCTTGGGATTCCAGGCACACACAAGGGACATCTAGCTCTTTTTTAAACATAGGTACTAAGGACTTGAACTCAGGTCCTCGTGTTTGTGCAGCAAGTGCCATCTCCCCGGGCCAGGAAATCTTTTCTTCTGGCATCTTTTACAAAGTTCCAAAACAGTGGAACTTCACACTGCTCATGCAGAAACGTTCCCAGCTGTGCTAAAGGGCATGACCATGGCTCATGGGATATGGAAAAAACCCTCATTCTCAAAGGGAATGTTCCACGTTTTGTTCTCACTGAATAAAAGCTATGAGAAGTTATAGGCTTGTGGGACTTGATATCAAATCCCCCACTACCCATGCAAAAAGATAGGGATCTCTTTGTTTTGTTTTGGCTTTGTTGGCAACAACTTTAATGCCAGCATTCAGGAGGCAGAGGCAGGTGGATTTCTGTGAGCTTGATGCCAACCTAGTCCACAGAGTGAGTTCTTAGGACAACCAGAGTTACTTTAGATAGAAAAGCCCTATCTTTTTTTTTTTTTTAAGGGGGGGTGGTGGTTGGAGGGATGGCTCAGTGGTTAAGAGCACTAGATGTTCTAGCAGAGGGCCTACGCTGGATTTCCAGCGTCTATATGGTGGTTCATAACCATCTGTAACTCCAGTTCCTAAGTATCTGATGCCCTCTTCTGGCCTCTGAGGGTATTACATGCCTATGGTACACATATATACGATAAAACACACCCACACACATGAAATAAGTTTTGAAAAAATTGTGTGTGTATGCATGTGATATTTCCTCCTTGAGCTATTTCTTTTTCTTTAGGAATAATGGAAAAATCAAAGTTTGGCCTCACCTGTCTGTTTGGTTCTTGTCTTCTCCTCTATTGACATTACAGAGCCAGATATAAGATTGCTGCCAGAGGCCTGAAGGAGCCCCGAGCAAACAATTTTATTACCACCTTCCACTGCCCAGAGGTTGGAATCAGCAGCCGTCAATGACACTGCCCCTGTTGGGAGGGAGCAAAAACATGCTTTAATTCTGTCTTTGTCAGGTAAGTCACCCTCTCCTGACTACTTAGATATTCTGCCCGAAATGCCTCCAGACAGTCAGATGACCCTCAGGGGCAAAGGTCTTGCTCAGGTGAAAGACACTGAAACTAACAGAAGCACAGGACCCTCTGCTGCTCACAACTCACAGATAGAAATAAACTGTGGGTAAAAATGCCCGAGACACTAAGAATCAGACTCCCTACCGGTTGCTCAGTCCTTTAGCTACGGCTAGCTCAGATTTCTTCCAATTCTGGCTTACCCACAAAGGCGTTGATGTCTGTGCTTTGGCCATAATTGACCTTCATGACAGGAGCAATCATCTCGTTGAGAAACGTCTCAGAGAAGCCTGCTTTCTTCAGGTTTTCACGGAGAGTTTGGTTAAGCAGTCTGACGTAGTCATCCCCTCCGATGGCATGCATCAACGTTTCTACACTGCTAAAGGCATAGTCATGGGACTGGTAACGGTAGATCCTTGCAAAAGAGAGAAATGGCCATTAAATGCCACTCAGGAGGGACACGGAGCTACAAACAGCATCAAAAGATGAAACTGATACCAGGCGTTGCAAATTGTAGGACACCCAGGGATACACAATGAAATTCTATCTAATACTAATAATGACAATGACAATGGGGTAGATATGGCTCAGCAGTGAAGAGCACTTGCTGCTCTTGCAGAGGACTTGGGTTCTTGTTTTGTTCTCCTTGAGATAGAGTTTCTCTGGATAGTCCGGGATGTTCTAGAACACCCTAGGTAGACTAGACTGGCCTGAAACGCAGAGATCCTGCCTCTGCCCCCCAAGTGCTGGGATTAAAGGTGTGTGCCTCTACTACCTGATTTAGGACTAGGTTCCGTTCCCAACATCCACATGGAAACTCACAATCATCTGTAACTCTTTTCCCAAGAGATCTGATGCCCTCTTCTGACCTCTTTGGACACGAGGCGCACATGTGATCATGGACATACATACAGACTAAGTGCACACAATTTTTTTTTTAAATCATGAATTAACTTCCATGTTTCCTTTTGATGAGTTCCTACCAGGTGAGACACAGCTCAATCTTAGCCCTCTGCTCTCCCCTCTGCCTTCCACCCCAAGACATCTGTGCTCTTAAATATGTTCAATGGGACATTTTCAAAGAGATGTGCGTGTCTTGGGGATATAGCTCAGCTGACAGAGTACTCACATTGCAAACACAAAAGCCTGGGACTGACCCCACCACACACACACACCCCCAGCACCATATAAAACTTATGCCTATAATTCCAGCATTCAGGAGGTTGGCCAGCCTGAGATTCACAATGCCTGTAATTTCAATTGTAGGTGATCTGACGCCCTCTTCTGGCCTCTGGGGGCTCCTGCACACACTTGTGCAAATATACACACATGGGCTCACACACATACACTAAGGCCTCACTCTAGTTTCAGTGGAGATGGCTCAGAGGGCTAACGGTGTCGGCTATGCAAGTCTGGAGACCTAAGCTCACTCCCCTGTGTGTGTATGTGCACTTGCACTCACACACACACACACACAGAGAGAGAGAGAGAGAGAGAGAGAGAGAGAGAGAGAGAGAAGATAGAGACGTGGTGACTGAGGAAAACACTGTATGCTGTCTCCTGTGTGCATACACATACACAGAGGCAAATGGATGGATACATCTACAGAGAAGTGCACGCACATCAAACCCCAAAGCCACACTTCACCTCAGTTCGCCTTTCCTCCGAGCTCTTGTGCTCAGGATCTCACTCACCAGCACGAGGAGGCAGGCACTGAGACTGAGACTCCAGTCAGCCTGGGGGGCAACTCCAGCTTTAGCATTTCCTAGGTGGGTGGCCTTCCACACTTAAAGCCTAGACACCTCCACTCTCCCCATGTGCAGAAAGCAGCCTACAGCACTGGCTGTGGAGCCGACTGACTGCCATGAGAACTCATACTTTTTTTTGTGATCGTTGTTTTAGTTCAAACTCAACTTCCGAATCATGTTTTGCCCATGTTTCTTTAGTGTTGCCAGACACTCTGAGAGTCTATACAAAGTCAACCCCTTAAATGAGATGGTCAGGCATGCCAGGCAAGTGTCCTACCACTGAGCCACATCTCAGCCCCTCACCAAGTACAATTTAGAAGCAAACATGTATGACATGTTCAGCTCTCAAATGGGATGATGATCTGTGTGTTTTCTGCAAAAACGTTTTTGCCTAACGAGGTGGTGATGAGGTAGAACTGGTGCAGGAGACTAACCCTGTCATGCTCTCCGGGTCAACAGATCTTAGGTCCACCAGAGGCTGAATAGTTACCTCATGAACTTGTCCAACAAGTCTTCTACCCACATGTGCATTCTGAGGGACTGAAAGCCGTAGCGCCACACCAGCTTAATCACGTTGATTACGAACCAGCTGCTCTCCTCAAACACCAGAGACTTTCCATTGTACACTCCCACCAGGCCACCTGAAGCGGGAACACTGGAGAGACCTGCCAAAACAGAGGGAGGGGCTTAAGACAGGGCTCTGTGATGAAGGGCCCTTGCTGCTCTTGTAGAGGACCTGGGTTCAGTTCCAAGCACCCATGTCAGGCAACTCACAACCACCTGTAACTCTTGCATGCACCACACACACACACACACACACACACACACACACACACACAGACACACAGATACATAATTTAAAAATAAATAAATCTTTTTTTTTTTTTTTTTGGTTTTTTAGAGTCAGGGTTTTTCTGTGTGCCCTGGCTGTCCTGGAACTCACTTTGTAGACCAGGCTGGCCTCGAACTCAGAAATCTGCCTGCCTCTGCCTCCGGAGTGCTGGGATTAAAGATGTGCGCCACCACACCCGGCTAAATAAATCTTAAAATGATACAAAACAAGCTGGAGAGATAGTTCAGCAATTCCTAGCAACCACCTGGTGGCTCACAATCATTTGTAATAGGATCTGATTCCCTTTTCTGGTGTGTCTGAAGACAGCAACAGTGTATTCATATAAATAAATATTTATTTTTAAAATGATACAAAACGCCAGGTGTGGTGGCACGCCTTTAATCCCAGCACTTGGGAGGCAGAGGCAGGCGGATTTCTGAGTTCTAGGCCAGCCTGGTCTACAGAGTGATTTCCAGGACAGCCAAGGCTATACAGAGAAACCCTGTCTCCAAAAAACCAAAAAAAGAAAAACAAAAATGATACAAAACAAGACAAAGCTAGAGGAAAGGTAGGCTGGTGATTTCTACATTGGCCCAATGAAAAGGGAACTTGGGAGACCTGTTAGGGACTTTCTGGACTGAGTGACTTAGGAGCCATTCCTAGGTCTCAGGAGATACATTAGAGTTCTATTTTTAGAACAGTGTGGACACAGGACTGACTGCTCGATCCACAAACTGACACAGCAGGAAATGGGTCAGAAAATCTCATACATGTACCAAACTAAACCCACTAGTCTCTGTCACGGAGAAGGAAGCCTGTGCCAGGGCTGGGAAGGGCGCCCAAGGAGTAAGAGAGATCCCATTCTATGCAAGCCTCAACTTTGCAAAACTGGGAAACTCAGGTGAATGGGAAATGGCCAGAGTTACACAATATTCCCTAAGAGCAGGCTTGCACAGGCCTGCCAGACTTCCCCGGAACATGGCCCGCTCCTCTGCCGACAACATATCAGTCATGTGTCCCCGGGAGTATACACATGTCTGTACCCTGTCTGAATGACTTTAAGCCAAGTGTTGACATGGATCTCATTTTCTCAGCAGCAGAATGAGCTGAGGTTTCTGCTCAAAACACTCGGATTTCTCAACCCAATAAGAGCTGACAACAGAGGGCTAGCAAGATGGCTCAGTCCCAAATGGATTACGGCCAAGTCTGACCACCTGGGTTCAATTCCTGAGACCCACACAGTAGAAGGAAAAGAACTGACTGGATCAGTTGTCCTCTGACCTCCATACACACCCTGTGGCACTCAGACCAACACCCCCACCCCACAGTTATACAAAATAAATAGCTAAAATATAACTTTTTAATTAAAAAAAAAATTTTTTTAAAGAATTGACAGCAGCAGCCACCCTCACTCCCTCACTCCACCCCATGGCTGTAATTCCAGAGAGCTGATGCCACACAGATAGCTAGAGTCTCATTACAGGAGAGTGGCTCAAAGCTAAGCTGGGACCAACTGCTAAACCCCAGCTTAGAGAAAAAGTTTCACCAATTTCTCTGTAGAAGACAGAAACATCAGTTCTCTGTGTTAGGAAAACACATATGGCTTAGTGCTATGAAATCACATACCCAGCTCTTTGACAAATCGCTTCATGTGCAAATTTAGGGGGTGAATAACTGAACCCCCTGCCTCGTAGTCATGACCTTGCACCTTCAAAGTGGCCAAACGGCCCCCGACTTCTTCTCTCTCAAACACGTCAATCTTCACGTCCTTCCCAAATTTCTTCCTTAGATAATAGGCCGAGGAAGTACCACCGATTCCAGCACCGACTATTGCTATTCGGAGGGGAAGAAAAGGAAAAGAGGAACAGTTTGTTTCCCCTCTTAGCAATGTTGCTTTTGTTTTTGAAAAGCCATTAACCAATAATAGCCATTACTCAAGACTAAAACTAACAGCTTGGGGAAACCTAGGGAAGGGTTCTCTTTAAAGACAGAGTCCCTCAGCCGGGCATGGTGGCGCACGCCTTTAATCCCAGCACTCGGGAAGCAGAGGCAGGCGGATTTCTGAGTTCGAGGCCAGCCTGGTCTACAAAGTGAGTTCCAGGACACCCAGGGCTACACGGAGAAACCCTGTCTCGAAAAACCAAAATAAATAAATAAATAAATAAATAAATAACTAAATAAATAAATAAATAAATAAATAAATAGAGTCCCTGAACCCAGACAGGTGCTATAGATGAAGATACAAACTGACAGTAGGTCAAAAGATGCCCAAAGGTTCTCCTAGGTCTTTGTGGAGGCACCCAAGGACCCTACTGTGCCCAAATCCTGGGGAAGTATGAATGAGCCCCTCCTGCACGCATTTTAAATAAAGTAGACGCCATCTTCGCCCAGCTTTGTTCTTTGTCTCTCTATGGCCCCAACACCGTTAACGACCCCGAAAGACACAGCTTCAGATGGTGACAGTCACCCAGGAATGAAAACCCGAGGCTACCAAAGCCACGAAGAGACCGGGTTCTCCAGCTAGCTGCAGCAGTTGCAGTCTCGGTGGGCAGAGCGCAGGTGCGGGGAGGCGGTCCCAGTCCTTCTCAGGGGAGGGGATCTGGAGGTAGGGGAGACAGACTGGCCCCAGTGCAGAGTCTGCGTGCCTCAATCGCCTCAATCGTCCAGACAGACAGACTGAGCTCCAGGGACAGCTAGAGGCGGGCTCTCGAGAGCGTTCAGCTCCTAGAGCCGAGGGCCTTCCAGGCTGGAGCTGCACGGATACCGAGTCCCTGGCTAGCACACGCCTCCAGTGGCACTGCTCCAGACTCGGGAGCGCACGGCCCGGTCTCGGTACCCCGATCTCCACCCAGCCGCGGGAAGACCGACCTAGGCATCGCCGCGCCTCTGTATCCCCCGCACCTACCGATCCTGTTCGGCGGGGCCCGGGACTCGGCGCTCGCCAGACTGCCCAGACCACATAGCAGCAGCCCCAGGCAGAACAGCGAGCCCACCAATGCAGCGGCGAAGCGCCCCATGGCCTCCCGCAGCTGCAGACTGACCGCGGGTCGGCCAGCAGACCCTGCTCTATGCGTCTGCGCGCGTTCGCCCCGCCCAGGCCACGCCCCAGAGCACACGGTCTCTCCCACTCGCCCCACCCAGGCCCTTTGCTCCCCAGGCTCGCCGATTTTGTGTATCTAATCCTGGTCCTCTGTGTCCCCGAAGTCCATTCTTGTCCCAGAAGCCCACATCCAAGGTGCAGGTTGAGGGCCACCTCAGCTCTCCTTTCCCGCCTCTCCTGAAGATGCATCCTTCTTCACAAGTGCCCTCTACAGTCCCCCAAATCGCGTGCTTGTAGAGAATGCACGTGGCCAATCTCAGTCTAAACCAGGCAAACCTGCGGCAAACATTGCTGAAGTGAGCACTCTGTTCCAGGGACTCAGCTGCCTGATAAGAGAAAGACGAGAGATGGGGTATTGTGAAGTAAGGGGAGCAAAACACGGGACCCACGTCCATACAAATAAAATTAGAACACCAAAGGGGCCTCTCACATACGGTCTGTTTTCAAGTGGAAGACAATAGAGAAGACACAAATATAAGAAATGCTGTCTACCTTCCTCCAAGTACCTAAATACAAAACACTACGTGTGTATGGGGGTGTGGGCGTGCCGGAGACCCAGCTCAGTAGTTAAGAGCACTTCCTGCTATTTATTCCACCTGACCTTCCTCTGGCACACTTGTAAGCATAACAAAAATGTTAAGCACTGGAGAAATGACTCAGTGGCTAAGAGTGCTACTGAGTTCTGTTTCTGAGGCTTATAACTGCCTGTACCAGCAGTGCCAGGGGAACTGTCACCCTCCTCTGACCAGGGCACCAGAACACACACAAACATAAATAAAAATAAACATACACACAAAGACAAAGGGATCTTTCCTCTCTTCTCTACCTGAGAGATATGGGTTTATCACCAAAGGCAATTTTAGACAGCTTAAGTAAAATTCCTAAGAAGCCATTAGTTTGGCCTGAACTACTGGACTGGGTGGATGGACAGCATGCCAACTCACTGGGGAATCCCCATTGGAAGCTGCGTGCTACCAGAGGTGGATCTAAATTTTCTGGTTGACCTTCATAGGAAAGGGAGCTGGTGACATGCCTCTGTCAGCAGATCAGAGTACGATGTCCCCTATGCTTCAACCTTCCCAAAGAACATAACTTCGAAACCAGTCAGCTCTTCATTCCCAGCTTCTGCCTTCCTCTGCCCTGGACAGTCTAAAGAGCCAGGCTTCTCCTCCAGATGTAGGAAGAGCCGCGCTATGTTATAGAACAAGGTGTTCACACTTCTAGCCAGCTGAGACCTGTCGATATCTTTCAGTTTTGGTTTTTCCACAGATTTTTGTTTTTTAAAACAGAATTTCAAGTAACCCTTTCTACCTCCTGTGTGCTGGGATTTAACAAACTTTCACCAGTCAGAAATTCACATAACAAGCCTGACCCTGGAGCCTTTCTCCTGCCATATATTTGCCTTCTCTTGGTTTCCAGCCCTAAGAACTCAAACTCTTCTTCGTCATCTTATGCCTTGTCGTGTCTCTAAAAACTGACTACTCTTTGAAGGCATCTTGTATCCTAAGCCAGCTTCTGGAGAGCTGTTCATTCCTCGGTGCAGCTTTCAATTTTCTCTTATTTACTGAGACAGGGTCTCACTATGTAGCCTTGGCTGGGCTTTAACTCAAAGAGATCTGCCTGCCTCTTGTCTCCTGAGTGCCGAGATTAAAGGGCTATGCCTCCATTTGGGTTATTGTCCTCTTGTTGACATAGTTTTGTTACAGGGGTCTGTCCTAAACAAGGAATCATAAAAATGAAGAAAATTATTTTTTCCTCTCCCCTAAACTGATGTCATACTATAAGACACGCATGCACGCACAGTGTGTACCCAGAATGGATTCTGAGGAGATGGTTCACTCTGTAAACCACTAGGTTCACAAGCATGAGAACCTGAGTTCAGATCCCCAGAGCCCATGCAAAACTCTGGATTTGGAAGCACATGACTATAATCTCAAGGCCGGAAGACTGGATGGTCCCCTAGGGCTTGCTGGCCAGGCAACCTAACCTAACTGGCAGGCTCCAGTTTAGTGGGAGACCCTGTCTCTAAGGTAAAAGCTGGCTAGTCGGGGCAGTGGTGGCTCATGCCTTTAGTCCCAACACTTGGGAGACAGAGACAAGCAGATCTGAGTCTGAAACTAACCTGGTCTGTTGGAACACAGTACAGGAATAGAGTCTTGTGAGGAGTGCAGAGAACACTCCAAGAAAACAAGACCTTGTGACCTCAGTTTCTTCAAAACATGGAATTGTTCTTGGAGTGTGTTTTCATGCTCCTCCCAGATATAGCAGATAGGAATGAGTTTATGTCAGTTACTCAGTATTGCTTTATTTTTTATTCGATTAAATGTTTAAACTAGCCTTTCCATGCCTCGATGGAAAATCATGTTTTTGTCACACGTGGCTTGTCCTTGTGATTATATACAGTTTGAATTCATGAGAACTTAACTCATGTAATTTCTTTCTTAATCCTCATATAAATTGTTGAAATTCCAAATAAAGTTGGCTATTGCATAAGACTTTAGTCTGCCTTGTTTATAAACCCCAGTCTCCCAAGCTCTACCCCATCTATATTGGTGACACTGGTCTACAGAATGAGTTGTTCCAGAACATCTAGTGGTACATAGAGAAGCCTTGTTTCAAAAAGCCAAAAGATATATAGATAGAGAGAGGGAGAGAGAGAGAGAGAGAGAGAGAGGAGTTGAAGATGCATTTGAGGAAGATACTCAATGTTGACTTCTGTGAGAAAAGCTATAGGCTCTAACATAATCCCTTTTTCTCTTGCCCCACCCCCAAACAAACACAAAAGAAACAATATATGATCATAAAGAACAGTATTAATGGAAGGAAACTGAGTTGGATACAAAGTAATGTTGAACTTGGGACTAGCACGATGATAGTTCAGCCAGTAATGGTAATTGTGGTCCAAGCCTGATGCCCAGAGTTCTATATCCTGAACCCACATAAAGACTGGAGAGAACCAATCACTTCCACATGCACACTGCGGGCCCCATTGAGTCTGTAGTGTCTGGCAAACGCTAATAGGACGGGAGGGCGCAGGGCTGTGTAGGTAATAGGAGAAAAAGCAAAGAGAAAGAACACATGTGGCCTGTGTGACAGGTTGGTGACTCAGTTCCAGAGCGCAGGGGTGGAAGGGCTTAGGGATCAAAATGCAGGAGCTGCACTTAGGAGCACAGAACTCAGGCAGAATACACACTGCCAAGGAAACAGAGCTAAAAGCTGTGGCTTTTACTTCATTTTCCAAAGCACATTATGCCACAGGAATTCAGTGCATGAAATGCAAGTAAACCCTTGGTAAATATTTGTGGTTTGATTAGAATCAGCCCTGCTACTGACCTTGGACCTAGTGTCATGTTTGGAAAACGACTTCCACTACTGAAGCCATGTGAAAGAATGAATACACAGAAAGGTCCGTGGGAGGCAGCTGGGGCGCTCTACAGAGTGGGAGCCAAGGTATTTCCATTCTGCACCCTGGTCTTTCAGAAGAACAATCTAGATGGTAGACTGAAAAAAAGAAAAAAGAAAAAAAACACACACACACACACATAGAGGAAGAGGCAGATGCGGTGCAACTCTGTAATCACAGGACTCGGAAGGTTAAGAGTTCAAGAGAGCCTGTTTTACATAGGAACCTGTTTTTTAAAATAACAACAGAAGCCAGGCAGCGGTGGCGCACGCCTTTACTCCTCCTAGCACTTAGGAGGCAGAGGCAGGTGGATTTGAGGCCAGCCTGGTCTACAAAGTGAGTTCCAGGACAGCTAGGGCTACACAGAGAAACCCTGTCTCAAAAAACAAAAAATAAAACAAAACAAAAAAGTCAAAAATAACAATAGAACAAATTGTAGTAACAATAAAACAAAACTAACAGGGAAAATGTTATCGCATGCATAAAGTATAATTGTTGTTTCTTTTGGGGATAGGGTCTCTCAATGCAACCCAGGAAGGCAGGCCTCAAACTTTGATCCCTCCCCAGAGAGGGCTGGGGTTACTAGCATGTGCCAGCACTCTATGTGTCTATGAAGAGTAATTGTAAGGTAACACAGCACACAGTTCCTCAAAGGAACATTGTCTGAAAAAAGATCTCTTTCAGAAAACTCAGGACCACCAAGAATTCCCTGGAGAGATGGCTCAGAGATTAAGAGCACTTGTTGCTTTTCCAGGGCACAGGGTTTGAGTCCTAGCACCCACATGGCAACTGTTGGTAACTCCAGTTCCAGGGGATCTGACATGCTCTTCTCACTCCTCAGAGACCAGACATTTATAAAATAAAACAATAAAGACTTAAATTTAAAAAAATTAACCTACAGGGCTGGAAAGATAATTCAGCAGTTAAAAGCACTAACTGCTCTTCCAGAGGTCCTTAGTTCAAATCCCACCAACCACATGGTGGCTCACAACCATCTGAAGTGAGATCTGATGTGCTCTTCTGGTATGTCTGAAGACAGCTACATTGTACTTATATATAATAAATAAATAAATCTTTTTTTTTTAAGAAAAAAAAAAAAAAAAAAGAACCTACAGAGTCTGGGAAGGGTTACTTTAGGGCAATGTACTCCACAGAGAGGCCATTAGCAAACACAGATAGGCTGCACATGGACTGACTTCCTGCTTCTCTGGTCTTTGAATACCCTTACCCTACTGAGCCCCTGCATAGCTCCTTCCCTGTTACCTCATTCTTGCCCTAAAATATTCTGCCACCTCTATACAAAATATGTTCAAACTGGTGGAATTTCCCCTATTGCAATAGTATCTTACTGATTAAAATCTGTCTCTATTAGTTTGTGTACTGCCATGTTTGTCTTTGAGAACAAAAATTCTGCCCCTGAGCACAAAGATCCTCTGCCTCTGCCTCTGCCTCTGCCTCTGCCTCTGCCTCTGCCTCTGCCTCTGCCTCTGCCTCTGCCTCTGCCTCTGCCTCTGCCTCTGCCTCTGCCTCTGCCTCTGCCTCTGCCTCTGCTATGCTGGAATTTAGCACCACACCCAGCCAAGAGGAGAATTTTAAATCCAAATGCATTAATAACTAGGGACAAATAAGTATTTTCTTATACTAGGACAATCATTAGGATTGTCATTAATTTTTACCCAAAATGCAAAAGAGCTCTATCAGTCTATAAGAAGAGGTAAATTGCTTCATCTTTCAGCTTTTGCAAATTTTTGTCCAAACATTTGTAACTACAATAGCAAGTTGACTGCTGCACTTGAGCAACACTATATAGGTGCACAGAGTTCTGCATGGCAGAAAATGTATCCCTCTGAGAAAGAAGCCCAACCTAAAGTTTGGAAGGCGGAGTCCTCCGGAACTTGATGTAGGGAAGCTTCTTGAGCACGTGATTGAACAGTTCCTTTGTGCAATTTTTCTTAAGATGTTTTTCCCAGTAAGACACGTCTTTGAGATGAGTGTTTGTGAGAAAAGGTGTATGGCCTAGGGGCCAAAGAGAAATGACAAGACTGAGAATGGCTGAGAAAACCTCCGTAGTTTAGTACTTTCAAAATCTCACATCTGGCTCTGAAGACCTAAGGGCCATGGTAGTATACTTCGCTGTAGTGTAGATTGAGCGCCACCTGGAGGCTGTTTTCTGCCAGAGCCACTCCACCTTCAAGGGCCTCTGGCAAAGAGCAGAAACGTTCCTGAATGTAACCACCCCAACACTGGGCATGCCCAAACATCAGAAGAGGTAGGCTAAATGACAGCTGCTATGGAATATTTGAAACTCATAATTTTCATCAAAATTTGAATTTTGTTATAGCTAAAGTTAGGACACTTAGGTTGTATATAGCCTGAAGAAAAAAAAAATACATAAGAAAATCAGCCAGAAATGAGGCACATGCCTCCGTTACAGATCCCAGCACTTTGGTGGCAGAGATAGAGGCAGGTGGATCTCTGTGATTTCGAGGCTAGCCTGGTAGATCTACATAGCATGTCCCAGGCTAGCCAAGCTACATATGAGACCCTGTTTCAAAAGGGGGGAGGTGGGGAGGGAAGGAGGGTGAGGAAGACAGACAGACAGACAGACAGACAGACAGACAGACAGACAGTGAGCACTTTTCATCTCTCTCTCTTTTTTTTTTTTTTTTTTCGAGACAGGGTTTCTCTGTATAGCCCTGGCTGTCCTGGAACTCACTTTGTAGACCAGGCTGGCCTCGAACTCAGAAATCCCCCTGGCTCTGCCTCCCAAGTGCTGGGATTAAAGGCGTGCACCACCACGCCCAGCCTCTTTTCATCTCTTACATTAGCAAAAAATTAATACCTCAATATAAGACAGAAGGGGGGGAGCAGAGCAGAGGGCAGCCTCTGACCCTGAGCCACTCTTAGGGGGTGTGACTGATGGCTACACCTTCACCTTTGTTGCTTTGTGTTTTCTATTATTTATTTATGTGTTTCTTTATTTTTGAGGCAAGATCTTACACTATAGCCCAGGCTGGGTATAAACTCAAAAATAATCCTCCCACCTCGGTCCAGGGATGCTGGAATTACATGTGTGATTCCCCATAAAGGACAAGACTTTTGCCTACTATGACTTTATACATACATGTAACTCAAGAATTCTGTGTTTAGGTATCTGTCTTACAGAAATAAAATTAAAGAAAAGAGAAGGAAACAAAGAAAGAAAGGAAAAAAAAAAAAGGAACTCACTTTGGCCTGGTGTGATGGTGGATCACACACAGAATCCCAAAATTTAGGAGGCCAAAGCAAGAAGATTGGACTCTGAGGAAAGCCTCGTCTACAAGACAAGATATCTCAAAAATATACCAAGGTATAAGAATATCTGCACTGAAAATTTGATCCTAGATGTAAGTTTTGGGTTTTTTGTTTGTTTGTTGTTGTTTTGTTTTGTTTTGTTTTGTTTTTCGAGACAGGTTTTCTTTGTATAACCCTGGCTGTCCTGGAACTCACTCTGTAGACCAGGCTGCTGGCCTCTGCCTCCCAAGTGCTGGGATTAAAGGCGTGGGCCACCACTGCCCGGCTTGTTTTTTGTTGGTTTTTTTTTTTTTTTTTTTTTTTTTTTTTTTTTTTTTTTTTTTTTTTTTTTTTTTTTTTTTTTTTTTTTTTTTTTTTTTTTTTTTTTTTTTTTTTTTTTTTTTTTTTTTTAGTTAGTTGCCAAACAGTGGTACACACCTTAATCCCAGCAGCACTCTGGAAGCAGAGGCAGGCAGATCTCTGTGAGTTCAAGGCCAGCCTGGTCTATAAAGCGAGTTCCAGGACAGCCAGAACTACTTTTTGGAAACCCTATCTCCAAAAAGAGAAGAGTTCTGTTTCAAGAAGACACACATTGTATGATTCTGTTTGTATGAAACACTAAAAAAGCAAAACCATAGAGTCAGGAAGATCACTGGGCTGGAAATGGGTAAAGCTTGTTATAGTTGAACACCTATGCTGATAAACTAAAAGCCATTTTAAATAGATTCCCACCCACCCCCTAAAGTATTCAAAATACTTTAAACATTTAAACATTTGCCATACTCTGCTTTAAAATTACTATTTGTTGGTTTGGTTGAAGAGAGGAGCTTGTCCCTAAATAACACTAGTTGGCTTTGAACTCTTGAACTTCCTACCTACTTCTGCGTTCTGAAGTGTGGACAGTATTTGTTATCTGTCTGTAATATAGACTCTATATAATCCGAAAATATGACGTACTCTAGAGATAATTATAGAAGTAGAACTCCCAAACGTGGGGTGGTGGTGGCTCATGCTTTTAATCCTAATATTAGGAAGGCAGAGGCAAAAGGATCTTTTGAGTTTGAAGCTAGCTTAGTCTACAGAGCTAATCCCAGAATAGCCAGTTCTGCAGAGACTTCATTTCTTGAAAAGCAGAAAAGTTGAAAGAAAAGGAGAAAGGAAAGGAAGGAGGAAGAAAGAAAGAAGGAGGGAATCCCAGATATGGCAGAGTAAATAATCGGTTCTCAACCTGTGGGTCGCGACCCCTTCGCCACCCCTCTATCGCCAAAAGTATTTTCGTTACAATTCATAACAGTAACAAAATTACAATTACGAAGTAACAACAAAAGTACTGTTCTGGTTGGGATCACTACGATACCAAGGAACTGTATTAAAAGGTCGCAACATTAGGAAGCTTGAGGGTCACTGATGTAAAGGAACGACATCGGATACCAAAACTTTCACGTCTTTAGTAAATGCTTTACATAATATGTAAATCAGTGAATAAGAAAGGACAAAAAGTACGGGAACCACATTCCAGAGCCATAACTCTGAACCCGAAGCAAGGGCTGACTGTTGAGATTCTTCTCACCAATTTGCAACAGTAACTGTTATTACCAGCTTTTGAATTACATTGGGTATACAAAAGAAATCCAGACATAAATATGATTTCTGCTCGCTAAGTATTGCTTACTGTCAAGTAGACATTATTTTCTTACCACAACTCTTACTTCTAAATAATAAGCAAAAGTGAAAGTCGAGATTTTTCTCAAAGAGCCACTTAACAGCATTGGGATGAGAAAGAATGAATCGTTTCATAAAGCAACGAAAAAAAAGTCCAAGTATCAATTCGTTCTTATTATCATTTACATAAATCAAGAATCCAGTAGTCAGAGATACTTCTGTACCTCCTATGAATTTTTAGAGCCTCACGATCTCAACGGCGCCGCTGGTGTAGTGGTATCATGCAAGATTCCCATTCTTGCGACCCGGGTTCGATTCCCGGGCGGCGCACGTCTTTTGTTCACTCTTAAAATAAGTAGTGTGCAAAAAGAAATTGTTCCTGCTATAAAAAGACCTGCTATTTTATTTATTTAACCTCTCCAAAGATTTTTAACTTCATTATATAATTCACAAATGAAACACTCCGCTCTGGAACTACACAAATCCTAAACTACTGGCATTGCGTCTGCGCACTCTGAGCCATCCCTTGCCTGGTGGCAGCGCGGCTGCGCACCAAGTGAACCCCGGCCTTGAAGCCTAGCCCGGCTTCCAGGAGGGTGAGCCTGCGAGCTGGCTGTGCGCATGCGCGGCGCGGGTCACACGGCTGCCGGCTCCTAGGCGTCCGGCTCGCCGCCATCTTGGATCGGGGTTTCATTGTTCGCGGTAGGCCGGGCCTTTTTTGTGTAATCGCTGCCAAAGAAGAAAGCGAAGTAGCCTCCGGTCAAGCGAGGAGGCCGGCTCTTCCGCAGCCATAGCCGCCTCAAGGATTTGGGAGGTAGCGAAGGGCAGGGAGCTGGACCCTGAGGTGCCGCCGCGACCGCAGCAGCCATGGAGGACGAGATGCCCAAGACTCTGTGAGTCTGGAGCAGCGTTGAGGGAGGCGGGATGGTGGTCGCCCCGTAGGGAGGCCGCGGCCCTGCGCCTCTCTGCAGCCTATTGTTCTCCGTGGACGCCGCGCTGTGGTGGTTCCTCCCTCACGTGCGCACGCCGGGATGCTTAGAGCCGAGCCGGGCCGAGAGGACGATGGCGGGAGAGGGGCTCGGTCCCTGTCACCCCTCGGCTGGCTGCGCCCGCGGCCCCCAGACCTGGAGGAAGGACTTTTCATTCAAAGCTCTCCTCAGGACTCGGCACATCCTCCTGGAGTCCCATGCTTGCGTCCTTTTTTCCCCGCCCCCTCTTTTCGATGAATCTTTTCCAGATTTCCATCTGGAACTTCCTTTCTCTTTTCTTTTGGTAGGATTTTTTTTTTTTTTCATTTTTAATTCTTGAAGGCTGAGGTTAAAAACTTTATACTTGCATTTGAGAACTGGAAAGAAAAACAAAACAAAACAAACAAACAAAAAAGCCAGACATCTTTCCCGAAGGTCTTCGGCTTTCCCTCTGTAGTACTCCCCTGACCCTCGACCAAAAAAACCTAACTGGACACCCAAGGATGTTGAAACCGTTCTTAAAAAATGGAAATCTCACTCGGAGGGATGCATCTACCGAGGGAAAGTGGGTTTCATTAAAACATATTTACCACCATTTACTACTAGTGGTTGACATTTTTATTAATGAAGCAACTGTGGTCAGTCAGGTCTAAGCATCTTTAGTGAGTATTTAGTAACTCGAGTCTGGGATATTGTCTTTGTCATGTAACTTCCCCGTGCATTCTTTGTTTTTCAACGCACGGGATGAGGCGGTTGTGCCTTTGTTGGATTTCACAGGGCAAAAAGGAAAAACTCAAGAAATTGTGGGTTTTGGGTTTTTTTCTCCCGGTATATTTGAAGATTGCAACTTGATGTATCGTGCATATAGTTCATATAAATGAAGTAGGATGAACATGTATCATGTCACGGACCTTAACTCTGCACCTAGTTCCTGCAATAGCTTTTTATTTTTAGAATCTTGGTACTTTTACAGCTGTGTACATTTAGGGTTCTTTTTGAAATTTTCTAGATATTAAAATTGTTCTGAAGTACAGATACGTTATTCTTTTTCTCCTCCCCCGTTTTCAATTTCTTTTTTCTTTTGTTTTATTGAGACAAAGTGTCACTATGTATCTCTGGCTGTCCCAGACTCACTATTACTATTACAGACCAGGTTGGCCTAAAACTCAGAGATTTGTCTGCCTCTGCCTTCTGAATAATGTGATTAAAGTCTGTGCCATACACTTTGCCCCAATTTAAATTTCAAGTTGCTATTTTTAATGTATTATGTGAACTATAGTTACTTTTTTTTTTTGAAACAGGGTCTTCTATGTAGCCCAGGTTACCCTTGAACTATCCCTTGGCTCAGAACTGTTAGTTGAGTCCCCAGTGCTAGGATTCAGATACTGCCTCCCCAATTTGCATTTTTGTTTCTTCTCCCTCCCTCCCATCCTGGCTGGCCTGGATCTTCCTTTGTATACTAGGCTGGCTTGCAAACTTGTTGAAGGTTCTTTCCTCTATTTCCCAAGTGCCAGGATTACAGACTTGTACCATCACACCACATTTACACTTTTCTTGATATATTAAATATCTTGTCAGTTTATGGGACCTTGAAGTAGGATGCAATACTTAGGGCATGACCATTTGTTTTTAGAAAGATTGTATCTATAGGTAAATTCTAAAATCTATTCAACACATATTTGTTGGAAATTTTCCCCTTTTCATCTTAGCATTTTAGAATTCATGCTGCTATGCTTTTTGATGTCCTTATAAGATACTTGAAAACTTTTTTTTTTGAGACAGGGTTTCTCTGTATAGCCCTGGCTTTCCTGGAACTCACTTTGTAGACCAGGCTGGCCTTGAACTCAGAAATCTGCCTGCCTCTGCCTCCCGAGTGCTGGGATTAAAGGCGTGCGCCACCATGCCCGGCACTTGAAAACTTTTTAAAGCTTCATTTCCGTTGTAAGAGTATTTTGCCTGCATGTGTGTATCTGCCTTCAGAAGTCAGAATACATTGGATCTCCTGGAACTGGAGTCGGGTGGTTGTGAACCATGTGGGTGCTGGGTACCAAACCAAGGCCCTCTTCAAGAACTGGTGCTATTAACTGCTGAGCCATCTCCAACCACACTATAAAAATCTTATATATTTTTTTTATTTTAAAAATTTGCAGAAATATATGGATGATAACATTACCATTTTACTATGTACATAGAAATATGCAATAAGGACATGTTAATTCCAAACAGGTATTTGAATAGCACTATATTGACACCAGGAAAGTATTGATTGGAGTCGATTCATTCCCTAGGAAGTTGGATAAGTCCTTATTGTGTGTCAGAGGCTTACCATGCTCATTTAGTCTTTATTATAACTAAGGAAAAAGGCATTTTATAGTCAAAGGACAGGTAAGCTTAATGATCCAACAACTGACTCAAAAATCATGTATTTTAAGAAAAAAATTCTTAGCCGGGCGTGGTGGCGCATGCCTTTAATCCCAGCACTTGGGAGGCAGAGGCAGGCGGATTTCTGAGTTCAAGGCCAGCCTGGTCTACAAAGTGAGTTCCAGGACAGCCAGGGCTACACAGAGAAACCCTGTCTCAAAAAACCAAAAAAAAAAAAAGAAAGAAAGAAAAAAATTCTTGACTCACTCGTCTTTAATTTCAGCAACTTGTAAGGCAGAGGCAGACAGATTTCTGAGTTAGAGGCCAGTCTCTGGTACAGAGTGAATTCCAGGACAGACATGGTGACATAAGGAGATCCTGTCTTGAAGAAAAAGACCCAAAACAACCCTGCAGTTTTGTTACCTGTTACAGCAGTGCCTACTTTTTCTTGGCATCCTTCAGTAAAGCATCCCATTCAAGAGTTTCCTTCTGAAAGTAGTCCGAGACTTAAAGTTCCCGATCATCCCTTCCCTGGTGTGCCTACCCCTTCTGGCAAAACTTCCATCCTTCCACTTAGCCAGTACTGATTAAATCTTGGTGGGTACTAACTCTAAAAATGTTCCCAGTAGTGTTTTTAAGTTTTAAGTGCTCACATTAGTGATCCTAGAAGCCAGGGTTTTCTATTTTAATGTGTATTCTTAGCCACAGTCTGGTCCATGGTAAGTAATCACACTTGTTTTAAAAATCTGATACAGTTCAAGAAGTCCAGATTTTCCTTTGAGAGGAGCCTGTGTTCCGGGTGATGCCGAGGTCCGAGGAAGCTGTTCCATTTGCTAGGTTTTCAGCAGCGACACCTTGTTAAGTTAGAGATCGTCAGCAATGCTTTGAAAATATATTGTAAGAAAAGTCAAGTGTTTAGTCAGCAAGATAATTTTCAGGAATATTCAAAGTATAGTTTAGAGATTTGCAGTGAGTGGTTGGGTTATGTACACATATTATTCTTCCCATGTGTAAGTTTGAATTTGTCCATAATAAAAAAAATTTTAAATATGATAGTCTTGAGTTGGCTTTGGTCACTTTAAAACTTTGAAGTTTTAAACTGTACATGAAACTAGAAAAACATAGTGTTAGTGTTAGCTGATGGATTTCCTCGGATCCCCCCTAACATCTTTTGTGTAATTTACTGTCAAATGCAGATGGGTACTTTTGAGACAGCTGTGTAGTTACTGTTTGGTCTTTACAGCTGCTAGGATTGTAGGTCTATACATTTTATAGCATCACTAACAGCCTGCAACTAAATAATTGCTGAACGCTGATCTGGACTTTCTCTTTCTACCACTCTGTATATTTCTAATTTTTATCCACGCCCTCTTCTCTCCAGACAGTTTGACCTTATAATGTCTATGAAATAGCATCTCTTTTTCTCTTTTGGGCTTAGTTGTATTTGCTTGTCTTTTTCCATTTCTTTTTTGTTCCTTTTTTTTACTTGAGACTGTGCCTTACTATATAGCCTAGCTTGGCCTTGTGCTTGTTTATTCTTTTTTCTTTTTTTTCTTTCTTTTTTTTTTTTTTAAAGATTTATTTTATTTATTATATGTAAGTACACTGTAGCTGTCTTCAGACACTCCAGAAGAGGGCGCCAGATCTCATTACGAATGGTTGTGAGCCACCATGTGGATGCTGGGATTTGAACTTATCACCTTCGGAAGAGCAGTCGGGTGCTCTTACCTGCTGAGCCATCTCACCAGCCCCTCTTTTTTTTCTTTTTAAAGAATTATTTATTTGGGCTGGAGAGATGGCTCAACGGTTAAGAGCACTGATGGCTCTTCCAGAGGTCCTGAGTTCAAATCCCAGCAACCACATGGTGGCTCACAACCACCTTTAATGAGACCTGACACCCTCTTCTGGTGCATATGAAGATAGCTACAGTGTACTTACATATAATAAACAAACAAACAAATCTTTAAAAAAAAGATCTCCATTAAAAATTTATTTATTTATTATATGTACGTACACTGTAGCTATCTTAAGACACACCTCAAGAGGGGATCAGATCTCATTACAGATGATTGTGAGCCACCATGTAGTTGCTGGGATTTGAACTCAGAACCTCTGGAAGAGGACTCAGTGCTCTTAACCACTGAGCCATCTCTCTATCTCTTGCTCTGTCCCTTGCTCATTCTGAGCCAAAGATTTAAAGATTTATTATATATAAGTATACTGTAGCTGTCTTCAGACACACCAGAAGAGAGCATCCCATCTCATTAAAGATGGTCGTGAGCCACCATGTGGTTGCTGGGATTTGAACTCAGGACCTCTGGAAGAACAGTCAGTGTTAACCACTGAGCCATCTCTCTAGCACTACAGTTTCTTTCCTTTTGAGACAAAATTTCACTTTTGTTTGAAAGGTTGCCTCAAACTTGTGATGGTTGTGCCTAACCTCCAAAGTGTTGGCAGTAAAGACATTTTATTTGGGGTGGAAGATGGAAGTCAAAGGACATCTTTTTGAGCAGGTTCTCTCCTTTTATATGTGAGTTCCAGTGATTGAACTCAGATGTTTGGCAGCAAGTACCCTTACCTATTGAGCCATCTTGCCAGACCCTCACCCTCACTTTTTTTATTATTATTATTTTTGTTTTTTCTGTTGTTGATTGTTTGTTTTTTAAGACAAGATCTTAACTTGTAGCCCTTGCTGTCCTGAAACTCCCTATGTAGACCAGGCTAGCTTCTCCTGTCTCTGCCTCCCAGATTTTTCTTTTCTTCTATTTTGGTTTTTCAAGACAGGGCTGTCCCTGGACTCACTTTGTGGATCAGGCTAACCTCCAACTGCCTCTGCCTCCGAAATGCTGGGATTAAAGGTGTTTGCCACCATGCCCAGCTCTCTAGTTGGTTTTTGTTTTGTTTTTAAGATTTATACACACACACACACACACACACACACACACACACACACACACACTGTAGCTGTCTTCAGACACACCAGAAGAGGGCATCGGATCCCATTCAGTTGTTTGTGAGCCACCATGTGGTTTCAGGGAATTGAACTCAGGACCTCTGGAAGAGCAGTCAGTGCTCTTAAACATTGATCAATCGCTCCAGATGTTTCTAGTTCTTGAAAGAAAACTAAAAATTTTCTCTCAAAAGTTTAGGAATCAGGCAAAATAAAAAATTCTCTACCAAACTGCAAGTGTTCAAGCATCATTCTAAGGATTAAAAGTATCAGACCCTGTTTTTCTTTCTCAGCACTGCATAAATAACCAAGCATGGTGACATACTCAGACAGACTTGGGAAGGTTTAAGGTTCAAGGCCTGCTTTGGCTACAAGAGACTTTGTCTTAAAACAGTTATACAGAATTTACAAAGAACTAATAAAATGGAAAACACAAGTCTTGGAGATGGAATCATTGATCTCTTTTAACCCTTTTTCCGCTTGCTTACTCTCTGTATGAATGTTTTGCCTGAGTGCACATACACATAAGCAGGTTTGCAGAGTTCAGGAGAGGACATTGGGTCCCTGGCAGCTAGAGCTACAGAGAGTTGTAAGCTGCCATGTGAGTGCTGAGAATTGAACCTATGTCCTCTGTAAGAGCAACAAGTGCTTTTGACTTCTGAACCATCTCTATCCCCTCGTTAGGGCTTGATATATTCTAGTCAGGATTCTTCTAGACCAGTGGTTCTCAACCTTCCTAATGCTGCTATCTTTGAAATGAGTTCCTCATTTTATGGTGACCTTCAACCATAAAATTATTTTCTTTGCTACTATGTAACTAATTTTGTTACTGTTATGAATCGTAAATATCTGATGCTCAGGATATTTGGTATTGGATCCCTGAGAAAGGGTTGTTCAACCAGCAAAGAGTCATAACCCACAGGCTGAGAACCAGTGTTTTAGACAATAGTTACCTAACCCAATTTTCAAAATCTCTACTCAAAAAGAATTTATCATGAGTTTAAAATCTAATGCTTTTCCCTCAAATTTTTAGGTTTTCCATTATAACACATTTTAATATAATGTACCAAAAGACAAGTTCAGTTTAATGCTCTGCTTTGTAAATTCTTTTGTAAATTAACTACCTAGAGCTATATAAATAAAAATGAATATTTCAAGAGTTTTGGATTCCATTTTCATAACTTTGATTTTAGACAGGAGTGGGGAATGTTGAGACCGGGGCTCCTCTAGCTGTTGTTGTCGCTGAACTCTGACCTTTCTACCTCTGCTTCCCAATGGTGGGTTTACAGAAGTCTTCCTACACCGTACTGACTTTTACAACTACCGGAAAACTTAGCTTTCCACTTCAAAACTCCATATGGCTCAGGAGATAAAGTTGCTTGCCTAGCACATCCTCTCCGCCTCAGTTGTGGTACCTTGAGTTGACTGAACTCTGTCCTGACAGAGCTGACATGTTGCCGCTAGTTTATTAGTAATTTAGAAAAGCTACAGAAAAATTACAAGAAAGGTACACTGAAAACTAGCTGCCTTTCCTGTGGAATTACCAGTTAGTTCCCGTTTAGCCAGCTGTGCATTATTTATGTTTCCATGTGGGTTTTTGGTTAGTTGGTTGGTTGGTTTTTACATTTTTAGATTGCATTCATTTATATATTTGGTGTGTTTTGTGTTGGGGGGGAGGTGTCAAAGCAAACTGGGTTAGGTCTGTTCATCATGTGGGTTCCAGGAATCAAACTTTATGTCAAGTGCCATAACTCACTGAGCCATCTTGCTAGCCCAGGTTTGGTTTTTTGAAATCAGTCTTTGTATAGCTCAGGCTAGCTTTGAAGTTCTAGAATAACTGGCATGTGCTGTCATAGTCAGCCAGCCAGCCATTGTTTTTGTTCTCTCTCTCTCTCTCTCTCTCTCTCTCTCTCTTTCTCTCTCTCTCTCTCTCTCTGTGTATGTTTGTGTTTCAGTCTCTTTTTTTCTGCCTCCTTCCTTCCATCTTTCCTTTTTAACTAAAGTGTTTTAGTTCAAAATGGTGACACTTAAATATTGTATAAGAACAAGAACATTTTCTTAGGTAACCATAATATGCTTTCACCTTGAGGTTATATTCATACACTGATGTGTATGCATATGCATGTTGTATGTATTGGTAACACTCAAAAGCAGGGGTTCTAGTAGTGCCTTTCCCAGCTTGGTTAGATCTTCAGCTCCAGATACAGTGTTACCTAATATATTACTTTACCCAAGTGTGTGTGTGTAAATGAGTAGGTAGATGGATGGATGATTGTGAGGTTCCTCTTCCAAAAAAGTGCAGGCCCTTTGTATGATTGTGTTAGGAGATTGTAGACCCTTTAAGAGGTGAGTCCTTAGCCGGGAGTGGTGGCACACGCCTTTAATCCCTGCACTTGGGAGGCAGAGGCAGGCAGATTTCTGAGTTCAAGGCCAGCCTGGTCTACAAAGTGAGTTCCAGGACAGCCAGGGCTATACAGAGAAACCCCCGTCTCGAAAAACCAAAAAAAGAAAAAAAAAGAGGTGAGTCCTTTATGTGTGTGTGAAACTCCAGCATTTCAGAGGTGGAAGGAGGAAGACTAGTCTGAACTATCTAGCAAAACCTCATTTCAAAAAATCAAAAGAAGTGAGGCCTAGTTAAAGGCTGTAAAGTCATAAGAGCACTATCTTGGGAAAAGATTAGTAGACTTAGTTGTTACCAGCAAAACCAACCCAGGTTCAACATGTGATACAGTCTCAAAAATGCTAGGGTCAACAGAGGCAGGCGGATTTCTGAGTTCGAGGCCAGCCTGGTCTACAAAGTGAGTTCCAGGACAGCCGGGGCTATACAGAGAAACCCTGTCTCGAAAAACCAAAAAAAAAAAAAAAAAAAAATGCTAGGGTCATGTTTAAACTTCCACCACTTGGAAGCAGAGGCAGACAGATCTGTGAGTTTGACAGCTTGAGTTCCAGGACAGCTAGGGCTGTATAGAGAGACCCTAACACACAAACATACACAGCTTTCTGCAGGAAGAGTGTGGAACTTTGCTTAGAAAATATTTTGGAAAGAGACAACTTTTAGCCCACATTGAGAATCAAATGGGGGGCTGGTGAGATGGCTCAGTGGGTAAGAGCACCCGACTGCTCTTCCGAAGGTGATAAGTTCAAATCCCAGCAACCACATGGTGGCTCACAACCATCCGTAACCAGATCTGGCTCCCTCTTCTGGAGTGTCTGAAGACAGCTACAGTGTGCTTACATATAATAAAATAAAATAAATCTTTAAAAAAAAAAAAAAAAGTAAAACAAAGAGAATCAAATGGTCTCATCCCATCCGATCCCTGGAAAGGTAGTACTCCACATCTTCCCTTGGGTCAGGCACCTCAGCACTGCTCCTGGTGTTGCTTATAGGCTTCCCATTGTTACCTGCTGCCAGCTGTATTTTCTTCAGGCTTTGTTTCTTTTGTTTTTCCATGTCAGGGTCTCACTGAGGAGCCCAGCCTGCCCTTTTCTCACTGTTCTCTTGTCTCAGTCTCATTAGTGCTAGGATTGCAGATCTGGGCTGTTACACCTGGCTTAAGGAAACCGTTCTAAGTAAGAAAAGATATAAACTATAAATTATTTCATTAAAGGCCAGATATGGTAGGGCATGCCTGTAAGCTAGCACACAGAAGACTGAGGCAGGAGAATTAATGGCAGCTTGAGAACACCATGGTCCACATTATCATAATCCTATCTTAAGAAAAAAAAAAAAACACAGAAAAGAAAGCCAAACATTTTAAAGTACAAAGAATTTCTTTTCCGCTTGGGCACAGGAAGGCTCTGCAGATTGATGGCACGTTTGTTTGTACTTTCTCTTGAGAGCTGGTATTTGTTCAGCTAATAGATTTGAAGCAACAAACAGCATTGTTTATAAAAATTTGAGGGCAACTTTAGCAACTAAATGTATTGAGATAATTGGTTCAGTCCTCATGCTGTTTGCATAAGGAAGATTTGCCCTTTGGTTTCATTGCTCTCCCTATCCCCACATTTGAGACAGTGTTTCCTTATGTGTTCCAGACTGGCCTTGAACACCTCAGCCTCACAAGGGCTGAGATTACAGGCATGTGCCAATACATCTGGCTGCCTGCCTCCTCCTCTCCCTTACTCTCTTTTTTTCTTCCTCTCTTCCTCCCTTTCTGAAGCAAGATTTTATGTATCCCAGACTGACCTCAAATTGTACAGACATGAATTTCAGATCTTTTGGCAAAGAATTGCCCCTTGGTCCCTAAGGCTTATTAGTACCTCAACTTTCCTGAACTCCTGCTCAGAAGGCTTGGAAAGTGCTTCACTTTTCCCTTGTAGGTTTTATTTTTATGGTAATCAGCTCCAGCATGACCAAAGTGCCATTAGATATATGGTCTCCTTCCAAGTCTTTCTTTTCTACCCACTACTTAGTGTCGCTTCTCAGTGCTTCTCCCTTGCCTTCTTCCTCCAGCATCTTCATGGTCTCAGTGGCTCTGTCCTGAACACTAGGGAAAAAAGAAACCATTTTTACATTTTGTGGACACGGAGAAATACCTGCTTTATCTTTAAAGAGTCAAAGATATGTCTTTGGCTGCTCCCAAAATTTATTTTTCAACAAGCAAAATTCAACAAAAGAATTTTCACTCCTGGGGCAGGAGCTCACTCTGTAACCCTAACTGGCTTAGAATTCAGCATGTGGACTAGACTGGCCTTGAACCCGTGCAGGTTGGGATTACAGGTCTGAAGCACCATGCTTAGCCATAAATAAATCTAAAATGGTAAATTGTTTCCCTCTGTTCCAGATACGTCGGTAACCTTTCTCGAGATGTGACAGAAGCGCTCATCCTCCAGCTCTTTAGCCAGATCGGACCTTGTAAAAACTGCAAAATGATTATGGATGTAAGGGTATTTCACTCAGCCACTGTTCTTCCTTCCTTCCTTAACATTACTAATGAAAGCTGTGATTACTGCAGAACTTCTTCATTAATGTCTAGATTCACAGGGATCTTAGTGAATTTGTAATTTGTTTAGCAGCCAATCAAGTTTCTTTTGCTAAGTGAATGGTGTCTATGCCTATATGCATTCTTCTAGGTTCTATTGAGGCATCAGAATTGTTTAACGTGTAGTGTTAATTGGCTGAATGACCTATATGTTCAGTTATTAGATTGGGAGTTGGGGTAGACTTATAATGAAAAAATATATAATGAAATACATTTTTAGCTTCATTTTTAAAGGTTTTCTTGAATGCCTGTCAGACTTTAATGTGTAGAAAACTTATTCATTTGGTTGGCATTAACTACAAATAATAACGAATTTTTAAAACAAAGTTAATTGTACATGTGAGCAGGTGAATGGATATGTATGTGGAGGCCAGACGTCAGCATTGGTGGTCCCTTGTGTAGACATAGTAGACAGGGTCTTATCCTGTAATCCAAGATGACTTGGAACTTAGCTTCTCAAGTGCTGATATGCCACCACAGCCTGGAAATTATCTGTTTATTTATTTGTTTTTTTGAACCATGGTCTATGTAATTAATTCAGACTGCCCTGAAACTTGAAATGTTCTGCCTTTTGAGTGAAAGAATGATAGATGTGCTATCGCCCCACAGAATCTCAATTATTCTAGAATACAAGAGTGTTTACTGAATTTTATTCTTATCTCTATGTTCTGAATTTTCAATTAGTTTCCTTTAATAATTCTTTAAAAGTCTTAGAACGAATTACATGCATTGTAAAGTCATTTATTATTCTGCACTTTTAAGTCCAGATTACTAGATGTATTTTCTGCTTTAATTTACCATAAAATATCTTGAAGCCAGGTGTCATAGTGCGTGCCTGTAATCTCAGAACTCAGTAAACAGGGAACAGAGGATCACTGCAGGTTAGGGGCCACTCTGACTACCATAGTAAGTTCTAGACTGCCCAAGGCTCAATAGAAAAACTGTCAATAAATACATAAACAAACAACATTTTGCTTTAAGCTAAAGGTTTCCTCAGTGGTAGAGTGCCTCCTTAGCATGCACAAAGCCCTGGATTTGGGGCTCCAACACTAGGGGAAGAAAAATCCAGATTTTGTTTATTGTATCCCAGTCACCAGCAAAAAAGGAGGGCTTTTTTTTGTCTTTTTCGAGAGTCTTTCTAAGAATCCAGACTGGCGTTAGACTTAACCACGATGTCAGCATCCCTGATCCTGGGATTACAGATTGTGGCGTTAGATTTAACCAAGATGTCAGCATCCCTGATCCTGGGATTACAGATTGTGGCGTTAGACTTAACCACGATGTCAGCATCCCTGATCCTGGGATTACAGATTGTGGCGTTAGATTTAACCAAGATGTCAGCATCCCTGATCCTGGGATTACAGATTGTGGCGTTAGACTTAACCAAGATGTCAGCATCCCTGATCCTGGGATTACAGATTGATTTTTTTTTTTTCCCCTCAGATTTAAATCTTTTATTTCATATGAGTGTTTTCATGCCTCATGCCCAAGGAAGTGAGAATATGGTGTTAGATTCCTTACATTGGAGTTTATAGATGTTTCTGAGCCACTGTATAAGTGCAGGGGAACAAACATTAGTCCTCTGCAAGAGCAACAAGTACGCTTAACCTCTGAGCCCAAGGGAAGAAATTTTAAAATTCTTCTCAATAGGCAAAGAATTTGTACCAGAAGTTCATATTCTAAAACATATTGTAAATATTATCAGAACCTGTTAGTGTCCAGAGCCTAGTTTAGTCTGGAAAAGATTAGTTACGATTTTCTATTGTTCCACAAATTAGAAGCAGTAAGATATCTTAAGTTTGTAGTAATAAAAAGTACTATACAGGGTGGGAGTGCACCTTATGGAAGAGCATTGATACAGCAGCTCTAAGGCTCTGGGTCTGACACAGCACTGCAAGAACAAACAAAAGGGAGCTATGAAATAATCATACTTGGTATTTCCTTGTTTTTAGTTTTTAGTTTTTGGTTTGTTTGTTTTTTCGAGACAGGGTTTCTCTGTGTAGCCTTGGCTGTCCTGGAACTCACTATGTAGACCAGACTGGCCTCAAACTCAAAGATCTGCCTGCCTTCAGAGAGCTGGGATTAAAGGCCTGTGCTACCATCACCTGGCTCTGGTATTTATTCATTTTTATCTGAAAATGTACTTATGGAATGAGCAAGTCATTCTCCATGCCTTGCTAACTGGAGAAGTTTATATGACAAAGGGGAAATTTTTATTTTAAATGGGAGAGTAAAGCCCAAAACTGACTTGTGAATTTCTTGTTCAATAGACAGCAGGAAATGACCCATACTGTTTTGTGGAGTTCCATGAGCACCGTCATGCAGCTGCAGCCCTGGCTGCCATGAATGGGCGGAAGATAATGGGTAAGGTAAGCCTTGAGAGTTAGAGCAGGTGACTTGCACTGGACAACAGTTTTCTTCATCATCTTCCTACTTCTGCCTCCCAGGTGGAACTACAAGTGTATGCCACCACACCCAACCTTATGCAGTGTGTGGGGTGGAACTAGGCCTTCCAACAGCACTCTACAACAAAGCTACATACCCAGGTCTTGGAATAGAAAGGTTTTTTTTGTTTGTTTGTTTTTGTGTTTTTGTTTTTGTTTTTGTTTTTCAAGACGGGGTTTCTCTGGATAGCTGTGGCTGTCCTGGAACTCACTTTGTAGACCAGGCTGGCTTCGAACTCAGAAATCCACCTGCCTCTGCCTCCCAAGTGCTGGGATTAAAGAAGTGTGCCACCACCGCCCGGCTAGAAAGTTTTAAATTGGATTTTACTGTGTTTCTGTTTTAGAACCATTATATTTCCTTTGTGGCAAAGGGTCACATTTGTATTTGTATTAAAAAGGTAAAATTGGGCTGGAGAGATGGCTTGGCATTAAGAACATTGGCTATTCCGGAGGACCTGGGCTTGAGCCTTGCCACCTGCATGGTAGCTCACAATTATCTGTAACACCTGTCATAGGGGATGCAATGTTTTCTTCTTGCCTTTAAGGATACTGCACACACATGATGCACAGATGTACATGTAGGCAAAAAACCCATACATAAATAAATAAAATTTTAAATTAAAAAAGAGGAGCTTAGCATAGTGGCACATACATTGTTCTTGATTCTTTGTAAATTTTATATCATGTGCCCCAATCCTACTCACCACCCCATCCCTTCACACACCCTCTACCCTTGGAAACTTACCCCCAAAAGAATATAAAACATCAAAACAAAACAAAAACATTAAAAAAAAATCTTGCTATGGAAGCTATGATTTGTCACACAGTGTCATGGAAGCTGTGGTATGTCACACAGTACAGCCTTTTGCCCACACAGCTTTACTTGCAAATGTTCATTACAATGAGTCATTGGTATGGTCCAAGGCCTCTGGCTTCTACAACACTATCAACACTGGATCCTCACTAGGACTCCTCTGGCATATCCTGTTGTTAGAAATTCTACAACTTCTGTTCTACAGACCCAGCCCCTTCATGTCCTCCAGCAGTTCATAGGTGGGATAGATGTGGGAATGGGCCAACTCAAGGCCCTGGTCTGAGCCTAGTGGTGGCTATGTTGTTCAGCCTGCCAACTCTCCTTTACCAGGACCACCAGGGCCAGCTCTTCAGCTTGGCCTGGATGAGGGGCAAGGCCAGATCTCCTGCTTGTAGCCAAAAGTCAGGACTGGCTCACTGCTCTCACATGTTCAGGACTGACTCTCAGGGCCAGCCTGCCCTCCATGACCAGGTGAGGTATGGGACCTAGCCTTTTAATCAAAACAGTCAGGAAGCAGAAGAAGGCAGATTTCTATGAGTTCAACACTACAAAGTCTAGAATGAAAGAAGGAAAGAAAGAAAGAAACTAGGCTAAAGCCTCTAGAAACTAGAGACCTATGTTAACTCCTTTTCTCCATGATGCTGTGCACATGCTAAATACCAGATAGTTATGGAACTACTCAAATTTGTATGGAAAACTGGTGGAAAGAAACCCAGGGGCAATGAATGGATAACTTTAAATTGTGGCTCGGAGTGGTGGTATACACCTTTAATCCAGCACTAGGGAAGCAGAGGCAGGTATCTCTCTGAATTTGAGGCCAACCTGGTCTACAGAGGGAATTATAGGACTACACAGAGAAACCATGTCTCAAAAACAACAAAAAACAAAACCAAACAGAAAAACAAACAAAAAAGTGAAAGGTGAGTACAGTGGTGCACACCTTTAATGGAAGATTGGGGAGGCAGAGGCAGTTAGATCTTAGTGAATTGGAAGCCAGCCTGTCCACACAGTGAGTTTCACAACAGTAAGAGCTACATAATGAGACCAGGTCTCAAAAAAATAAAAAGACAAAACAGAACCAAAAGGTTAAAAAAAGTTATTTGTACATTAGCAGAAATGTGCAGAGATTAGGATTTGTCAAATATACCTAAATTAGCTGGACCTACATTAATTTTTGTTGGTTTTTGTTTTTGTTTTTTCGAGACAGGGTTTCTCTGTATAGCCCTGGCTGTCCTGGAACTTACTTTGTAGACCAGGCTGACCTCGAACTCAGAAATCTGCCTGCCTCTGCCTCCCAAGTGCTGGGATTAAAGGCATGTGCCACCACCGCCCGGCTGGACCTACATTCTTAAGCAAGAGAATTGCTAGTTCAAGGCTTGCCTAGGCTATAGAGTGAATTGACAGCCTGGCTGACTTGGTGACTCATTTTAGAGTAGTATGCAGAGAGGAGCAGAGACAAAAACACTGCTCAGTAGTAGACTGCTTGCTTGTATACTATTGTGAGGCTTTAGGTTTAATCCCCAGACCTAACCTACTCCCCCCAAAAAAAGAAAGAATGAAAAACATGTTGACTATATCGAGAGCTCAGTGATGAAGAACACACTTGATGCTAATCCAGAGGATCTAGATGTGATTCCCAGCACCCACATGATAGCTCACAATTATCTATAACTCCAGTTCCTGGGGATCCATTGCCCTCTTTGGCTTCTCTACAGGTTGTGTATATCTGGTAGTCAATACAAATGTGCATAGAAATAAATTAAGGCAAAACACCTATACACATAAATAAAAATAAATCTTAAAAAAGAACAAAAAGATCTGTATTTACCAGTTATAATTTGTCACACTAGGCCAAAAGAAGAATGTGGAAACTGTGATAAGCACAGGTGTCCCCTGCACTGTCTTTCTGCTGTGTCACAGGAAAATGTGATTTTGAGCTTTATCTTTATGGAATATATTTTTGTTTTAGGAAGTGAAAGTGAATTGGGCAACAACCCCTAGCAGTCAAAAGAAGGATACAAGCAGTAAGTACATTTGATGCCTGTGGGCGTTTGCTGTCTTATACCCCATAGTTCTGTTGTAAAGCATATAACATCATACATGTTTGCAGTAATATTTTGATCGTTATCCTGATATAATTGAATGTGTTTGTGTTAATAAATTTAAGAACAAATCTAATCTTTGTCATCAGGTAGTACCGTTGTCAGCACACAGCGTTCACAAGGTAATTGTATCTTCTTAAACATAAAAATGAACTCTCTTGAAAGGGTATTCACTAACCACCACAGGTTTTTTACTTTGATATTGGTTGGGGGGAGCGGGGTGGAAATATATAGTATTTTTATTTGTTTCTGGCAATATTTTTTTCCTTCTTCCCATTGTTGACCAAGTGTGGCTTGCCCACGACTTTGTTGCTAGTTCAAGCTCTCTGTCCCCCTTGGTAGCAGCTGATGCCTTAGAAATACTTTCACCACCTAAAGGGCAAGATCCCCTACTTCCCTGAGGCCACCTAGGCTACATACCCAGATCTTCCAGTGGTCAAGTTGCTCCTGAAACAGTGTTTCCGGAAGAGCAACCCAGGGTGTTGCTTAAGGCCTGCAAGTAGGGGTAACTTCTCTTTCCAAATCTACTTTGTCAAAGTTGATGTCTGTGTTCATTGTAAAGTGTTCCTCAGCAAGGTTGGCTTTCCAAAGCTTCACGTATGGGATGGTTATTTTTCTCCAATGCTTTTTTAATGGTGCCGATATAAAGTGAAGGGATTACTGTTTTCCTTCTGTTGCCTTCAGTCTTAGTTCACTTGCACATGGATTCACATAAACTGAATGGTGTAATGTCTGGGCAACCAAAACTGTTGGCTTTTGAGAAAACTGTCAAATACTTTAACATCAAACTGTTGCAATGCAAGGTATTTCTTTGATTGTTCTTCACAAAATAATGGCTAAACCAAGTATTTCATGTAGCTAGCTTCAGTAAGTTGCCTTAAATAAGGCAAATCTAGTCTTCATAATTCTCAGTATAACTAGTTAATTGTAATTTATAAAGCCTAGATGTAGTAATAAAATGAGTAACATTAAATAATTACTGTGAGAATAACTAAGTCTTACTTTTTTTTTTTTTTGCAGAACTGAAAGTTTTTTTTGTGTTACTAGTTTGTTTCCTAGACCCTTATAATTATTGTAATGACTGTAAATAGACAGTGACTGCCAGCTTCTGGTAGCTATCAGTCCTTTTAGAAGACTACTGTGTTGTTAACTATGATTTGTTATGTTTAAGATTGATAGGATTTTATAGCGAGGATAGTATTTTATTTATACCTAATTATATAGTCTGTGCATTATTTTAAGAATACTTTATTGGGTCAGTTGTTGTATTTAAGTTCTGAAGTTGTATTTTTCTTCTCACTCCCCTCCTTCCTTTGTAAGATCATTTCCATGTGTTTGTTGGTGACCTCAGTCCAGAAATCACAACTGAAGACATCAAAGCAGCGTTTGCACCATTTGGAAGAATTTCGTAAGTAACAAAAGATAACACTTAATTAGCAGTGATTTTTTTTTTGTTTATGTAATAATAACTATAACTTTTTTTTAACTATAACTTTTTTATGACTGTGAACCTTAATTTTAACACTTTAAATATAGTTTAGAGATTATTCAAGAGTCTGAAAGCAAGTGTGGTTCCACTAATGAGTACTGGTCTGGAGTAACCTTAGACCTTGCTCAGTCAGAAATACTTCCTCAGACTGCGGTCATACACATTTCAACCTCCTAGAGGTGCTGTGCTGTGATTGAAGGACTTATTCAGGCTCTTGTATGATTCCATGCATTTTATGTTAATTTAACAACACAAAACCTGAACAGTTTAGATTGAAAAAACAGATGTTTAATATTCCTTCCTCTTCCCTTTTAAAAATGTAGCAGTAGCGTTTTGTACTATAATTATGAAATACTGTCTCCATTAAATTTGATAGTAACCATGCACTTTAGACCCTTTGTCAGTATTTATTCAGGGTAGTATTTATCACAGAAGAACTTTAATACAGTAAAAATAGCAAGCCATTTCAGTACTGACTCAGGATCAGTTGCTGAGTTTAGGGAAAGTATTGAAGGGTTTCTAATTCCTTTGTTATTGTGTCACTAGAACAAAAATAAAAAGGAATTCTATCTATAGCTGGTTTGAACAAAGCAGCAGGTAAAGGTGAGGAGATTGAAAAGTAGATCCTCAGAGCATTGTGGTGAGTTTTCAGTTGAGTGTTGCAGTTGGCTGGTGGGAGAATCACCTTGAGGCTAGGACAGCTTACAAATGGACTCTTCTGTTACATGACATTTTTCTTTGCGAGAACTAGCTAAGAAAATAGTGAGACTTTAATTTCTTGATTGTTTTTTATAACCTGTATTAGGATTTCACTAGTGGTTGGTTTCTTTCAAGTATCTAGACTAGGCAGGTCTGACTAACTTTGCTTCTCGAGCTGTGAGGGCTCTGCTCTGCAGAATCTTGTGTGTTTTCAGCTTGGTATAGAGAATCTTGGTCAGTTTCATCCTGTCTTCAGTCACAGAAAGACAGAAGTTCTGATCTGTGTGCTGCTTTCTGTGTGAGTCATTTTAGAAAGAAGTAAGCACCGACTGATACTTCAGGGCAGACACTTCCAAGGCGTTAGAAAGAAAACAACTTCTTCTAATAGTGTGAACAAATAAAGGAGCTATTTTGGTGGATTTTTAAATTTTTATTGAATTAACTTTTCCTAATAGAATTTTAGATTAAGAATTAGATAAAGATTGTTTAATAATTGTTGGCGGGGTGTGATGGCGCATGCCTTTGATCCCGGCACTTGGGAGGCAGAGGCAGGCGGATTTCTGAGTTCGAGGCCAGCCTGGTCTACAAAGTGAGTTCCAGGACAGCCAGGGCTATACAGAGAAACCCTGTCTCGAAAAACCAAAAAAAAAAAAAAAAAAAGCCTGAGATAGCCGGGCGTGGTGGCACATGCCTTTAATCCCAGCACTCGGGAGGCAGAGGCAGGCAGATTTCTGAGTTCAAGACCAGCCTGGTCTACAAAGTGAGTTCCAGGACAGCCAGGGCTACACAGAGAAACCCTGACTCAGAAAACCAAAAAAATAAATTAATTAATTATTAATAATAATAATAATTGTTGAAGGGCTAATAAAGTGGTTCAGCAGATAAAGGTGTTGCTACCAAACCTGATGACCTGAGTTCAGTCCCCAAATTGTATGTGGTAGGAGAGAATTAACTCCTAAAAATTGTCCTCTGGGGCTGCACTTAAGAGCACTGATTGCACTTCCAGAGATTCTGAGTTCAAATTCCAGCAACCACATGGTGACTCACAACCATCTGTAATGGGATCTGACGCCCTCTGCTGGGTGTCTAAAATACATAAAATAAATAAATCTTTAAAAAAGAAAAAAGAAGCCAGGCATGGTGGCGCACGCCTTTAATCCCAGCACTTGGGAGGCAGAGGCAGGAGGATTTCTGAGTTTGAGGCCAGCCTGGTCTACAAAGT